>MJUU01019750.1:61705-98377 GCA_002080025.1 Modiolus philippinarum
AAAAAAAAGCCCAACAAAGAAACAGAGTAAAAGATGATCAGACTTTAAAAAAAGTTCAAGATATTGGAGGTGTTCGAGCTACAAAAGTTTGAGAAACTGAAGATCAACTGTATAACTTACAATGTTTCCTTGATTAAGGCAGCTGAAAGCCAGGTGAGCGATACAGGCTCCTGGGAGCCTCTGGTTAAAAAATGGCAACTAATTATCTTATTACAGATGCTGAAAAAATGTTCAAAAATTTATCCTGGTTCAGGGAGGATTGTAAAGGGTTGTTTTCGTACAACATACAGTGCCATTTTTATTTTTTGTACATCGTACAAGACCTTTATTATTTCTTCTACATTCATAAACAACATGTGACATACAACATACATGCTAATTTCGATTTTTAGGGCTATTTTCATACACCGATTAAGCCATATTTTATTGTCTCGCCTGTGACGAAAATTGCGGAACAAAGACAAAGTGATCCAAATTTCGTCGTAGTCGATGGCTTCATCTTCCTTGTCAACAATTGTAAAAAGTTTTTCATAGGTTGAATAGAGTCATTTAATTTTTAGCTCACCTCACAAAGTGAGGAGGGATTATGTGATACCCCTAGTGTCTTCATTGGCGTCCACGTCAGTGTCCGGTTAGGAAGAATGGTTAAAGTCCATTCCCGCTTACTGACATGTCTCTCATCAACCATATTGGTATGTATGATGCATTTTGGGATGTGAACAACAATGCATGCTTCAGATGCTGTCTATGACCTTCATTTTATGCATGAGCGACTTGGTTAGGTAGAATGGTCAAAGTCCATTCCTGCATACTGACTGTCCCACATCAACCATATTGGTATGTACAAATGTATGATGCATTTTTGGATGACAACAACAATGCATGCCTTGGATGCTGGCTGTGACTTGGTTAGGTAGAATGATTAAAGTCCATTCCCACTTACTGACATGTTCCACATCAAGCATATTGTTATGTTTGATGCATTTTGGGATGACAGCAATAATGCATGTTTTTAGTTCTGTCTGTGACCTACATTTCATGCATGAGCAACTTGGTTAGGTAGAATGGTTGAAGTCCATTCCTGCTTACTGACAAGTCCAACATCAACCATATTGGTATGTATGATGCATTTTGAGATGACAACAACAATTCATTCTATGGATGCTGTGACCTACATGTAATTTCACGCATGAGTGACTTGGTTAGGAAAGAAGGGTTAAAGTCCATTCCTACTTACTGACATGTCCTACATCAACCATATTGGTATGCATGATGCATTTTGGGATAACAGTTGCAGTGAATGCTTTGGATGCAGTCTGTGAACTGCATTTTATGCATGAATGAATCTGTTAAAAAGAATGATGATAGTCCATATTCTTGTTTACTGACATGTTTAACATGTGACAATTCTGTGCAACGAGGTGAGCTTAGCAGGCTGTGGCTGCTTTCTATGTTTTAAAAATATTTAGTAAAAACAGTAATTTTAAATAATGGAATGCAAAAATATTTTATTCCAATTTTAGTATATTTCCTGAAACTCATCAAGATCTGTTTTTTTTTTTGAATTCTGCCTAGCAACCATACCATTTTAAATATATTTTGGTGAAAACAGTCATTTTCAATACCTGAATTGAAAAAAAATATTTGATTCCAATTTTGCTAAATTTCCTGAAACTCTTTAAGACCAGTCATTTTTTTTTTAGCTCATCGTCGTCCGTCCGTCGTAAACTTTTCTTTAAAAATCTTCTCCTCTGAAACCACTGGGCCAATTTAATCCAAACATGGCCTGGGTCATCACCAGGGTATGTAGTTTAAAAGATGTGTTTGGTTAGTCCGAGGACCAAACAACATGGCAGCTGTTACTAAAAAGAGAACATAGGGGTAAATTGCTGTTTTTGGCAAATAACTCTTGGTTAACCCTTCTCTTTTAAGCTTTAGAGAAATTTCCTGCTATCACTTCAGTAAAAAAATTATTTCTTCCATAATTAAGAGCAAAAACAGTGTTTGATATAGGAGTACATTCAAAGATCTTCTTCTTTAAAACCATTTGGCCAGTTGGAAATAAACTTTGGCACAACACTTAATTTTCTTTAAAATTGTGTCCTGCAGATCCATCTCTCATCCAAGATGGCATGCAATAGGGAAAATAGTTAATTAAAGTTGGATCATATAACATAAATGTTTATTTACATAGTTTGAAAATGAGACCCTTAAACATATAAAATTATTTGAAGTTATGTATTGGCCATGGTCCAGGTGAGTGATACAGGCTCTTAAGAGCCTCTTGTTTTGAATACAGAAAATATATAAATGTTAGTATTGTCCTTATTATAATGATACTGAGCAAACGAGACATCAGGTTCCGAGGAACCTTTACAATTTTTTTCATACAATGTACATGCACCCCCCCTTTAGATTCCCTTTCAGGGTTGGAGGAGACTTTACAGTAGTGTTATTATGCCCCCACAAATGAAGTTTGTGGTACATAGAAAACACCTTGTCTGTCTCCCTGTCCATCCATCCCAATTCTTGTCCGGATCATAACCTTTGTACCATAGCACCTAGGATTATCAAACTTGGTTTGTAGATGTATCATGGAAAGGTAATGTGTCAGTTAAAAAAAATTTAGGTCACTGTGACCTTGACGTTGACCTTTGATCTTTTTGATTCTAAAATCATATCTATTTCATATTAATTGAGCATAATTTTTTGATTATCTGACTTCTTTTTTTATTCTGAGGAATGATTTTTAATCTTAAATAAATTATTTTTAATCTATTATTAAATTAATAAAATTGCTGCTGTTGGTTGCTATAGAAACAGAAAATTAGAAGTAATTGCTATTGAATATGAAATGCTCCTGTTCAAACTGATGTTAATTTGGAACCAAACACATACTCTGTTAAACACATACTCTGTTAACTGTGTGAAAAATATATAATTGTTTTCATGAACAATGTATTCCCATGTGAGCTTTTTCTTATTTACCTTTTTTCTGAAAATTAGACTTAAAAGTGTAAATTTGAAATCCTATGAGAATCATTTGGCTTTTATTTCCTGATAGAGAGATATATAAATCGTGTGTGTGAACATGTAAATGATTATAATAAACATATCAAAGTACATTATTTATGACAAGTATTTACTTCAAACAACAAGAATTTTACTGCAATAAATTAATGGGATTCAATCAGAAATTGATGTACTTGAGGTAAATTTTTGTAGGAATTAAAAATAATGGACGAGATCAAGTCAACAATGAAATTTAAATTGTTGAAAAGGGACAATCATTTACTGATCATAAATGATGATTTAAACCATAAAATTTATGTCGATTGTGAAAGACCTTACAAAAGAAGAATTTGTATAGCAATGTAGATCAAGATAAATGGGATTTTATACAAAAGATGAATAAGCTATACATAACCTTACAATATAAAAGAATATTTTTTGAAATGCTTGGGTCACTTCAGGTGCTTTTGTCTAAAATGTCTTTTCATATTTTTTATTGAAAAATTCTTTCTATGTGATATATATATAAACTTTAAAGCAATCATACATTCGTTTTACACTTATATACAGTGCATCATCATTAAAATAAAACTCATCAAGTTTTCAATTCTCAGGTGGTATCATGTGCGCAATTATTGACTTTCGAACAGGGATCCAGTTTTGAACCCAAAGCTGTATTCAGTATTAAGCACTACAACTCCTACGATTAGTGGATAATAAAATTAAATGTTTTAAGATAAAATACTATGTCATGTTACAATTAGGTTTATAGCAAATCTGATTTCAACAATGTAACCCAGAGGTGATAATTTGACCTTTTATGGGATCTGGTCGACACAAAAATATTTTATTATTTTGAATATACCCCTTTTTGAGCCTCAATTTACACCAAGAATCGCCGCATGACCCCCCATTTTTTATTTTGGAATTCGAAAGATCTGTATGAGTACTTGTTATTTTCAGGACCCTTGGGATGAAAAAAAGCCTTCGTCTATTTTTAGTTTATCGCTAAACAGGGGAACCCCCCTATGGAAAATGCATTGTAAATAATTGCGCACTTGTAACCAGGTTAGGGCTTGTTATTATATATCACTCTTTCAAGACAAAGGTCTTAGTTTTTGATTTTTTATTTACTGGCTTGGCTTGACGTTAGTTAACTTTTTGCCATCTCATTGCAGTCCCCTGTTAATTCATTATCAATAGTTTGTTTTTTTATATAAGGATTTTCTGCTGTAAAACAATTGAGCTGAGCTAATAAGAACAAAACCTTAATCACAAGTTTTGTCCTTTGATCAAAAGTTTTGTGTCCTTTGATCACAAGTTTTGTCCTTTGATCACAAGTTCTGTCCTTGGATGATCCCTTTCAGAATTTCTCTCTTGCCTCAGACATTACTACATCAAAGATGGTTGGCACTGAAGAATCACTGTGCCACTGGAAACTATATAGGTCAGTTTCATGGTCTTTGGATGGTTCCCAAAAACATTTTTGTTCTGCATGTCTACACCTCATCAAAGTTGGCTGGAAGGAACATGAACACTCAGCCTAATGACGAACCACAGCGCCATGGTAACGGTGGTCCTGGGTTATCCACTCCAATGACACTCATGTCTTCATATCATCTTTAGCAAGGCCAACAATAACCATATTTTAACAATGTAGTCTATAATAAATCTTGTTTTAGATCTTTTCTCTTGAGTTATTTGGAACCAAACTTGGTCACAGAGGTCCTTTGGTCATTCCCACAAAAATTATATTGTTTTACCCCTGTCCAACCGTCCGTAATTCCGTTTGTCCGTCCATCCCATCTCTGATAAGCTGTTATTCTGGATAACTCCTCCCACAATATTAATTCTACATTTATTTTACTTTGCACAGTGATTAGGCATTGATTGAAGATGTGCATATTGTCATGGTTTAGATTTTGGCCAAAATATGTGATTTTTAGGGGTAGTTGAACTTGGCCTTTTTATTGAAATGTGTATTCTGGAACTCTTATTCCGGACAACTCCTCCCACAATATTAATGCTATATTTATTTTACTTTGCACAGTGATTAGGCATGGATTGAAGATGTGCATATTGTCATGGTTCAGATTTTTGTCAAAATTTGTGATTTTGAGGGGTAGTTGAACTTTGCCATTTAATCAAAATGTGTGTTCTGTAACTGCTGTTCTGGACAACACCTCCAATAGTTTTAAAGTCACAGTTATATCAAGTGCTTAGAAATTGGATGTCAATGTTTTATATCCAACTGCAGGGGTATCATATGTGTCTTACAGACACAAACGGAGTTGTTTAATTTTATCAAAAACTGGAATATAAACACATGGGGGAAAACTCGGATGATGGCAGCTGGGGCATTTACCGTAGTCTCTCTATTTAAACATTTGACTTTATGGGAAACTGTTTAAGGGTCTGGTCTTGAATAGTATTGGAAGTCGGGAACCAGATATGTGTGTAATGGCTCTTATATGATCACCCACTGAAGGTCATTCTCGATAGTTCTCTGAAACACCTTGGTTGATTGACTTGACTGTGTTTTTGCAAGATATTGTCTGTCAGGTCACATACCAATTTGAGATGTCTACCAGGTCAGAATTATAGTTTAAAATTTTGTTCTATGGGAAATAGGTTAAAAAGACCTTTTACTATTAGACTAATATTGAAACCTATAACTTTGCAAAGTTGTTAGATTCCTATAAATTTGAGTTTTGAGTCGATTTTATAATATATGAGTACTCCTTTATAGTATTCACGGGGGGGGGGGGGGGGGGGGNGGGGTCACTTCCTATATAGAGGTATATACAGACGTGCCGCTGGAATGGCCCTGTTTTTTGTAGTTGTCAACTATATGAATGGGTAGTAATTTTTGACATTATATATATAAATTGGTCGTAAATTAACCCCAAATGGCCAGAATCTCTACCGGTTGCTGTAATTTATCAAGTATAAATTTATCATTATTTGATGTTTAAGAACATTCCTGTTGTGAAATTAATGGTTTTCTTACTAAAATTAAACATATTCACTATACAGTTGGGTTGCTTATTTTTGAAATTTACTATATGAATGGGTCAATATTTTGCTTGGGGAACTATATGAAAGGGGGGTATTTTAAAAATGCCAGCGGCAGGCCTGTACCCAATTCCATCCGAAGTGACCCCCCCGTGATAGTATTATATACATTTATAAAACTCACTCCCTGTTTTGCAGCTGACAGTCTTTGAAAGATTGTGGCAGATTGATTTTCATTATTGTTTTATTAACATTGGTCCTGTTAATGTTATACAAGATAAAATCTTGAAAGTTATATAGTAATCCTAAGATTTTTGTGGTTTATAATCTCTGATATATTTTTTTGTCATTATACTTGAAAAGCCTGTGTCCGGGAGTCTGGTCTGTATATTCCCAGCCTCTACCTACAACCTATAACACCCACATTTATATTGAATAGGGTATTATCAATTTTCCTTTCAATCAGTGATGATCTATGATCCTACCTGGATTTTCTTTATTTCATTCAATTATCTCCCCTTAAGAAATTTCCTAACATTTTAACACTTGTCAGCCATATAAATATAAACTTTACTGACACGTAGATTTGATTTCAGCAGGGACAGTATATGATATAAAAGTCTCAGGTATGTTATAATTTATCTGATTTATACTTCCTTAGGAAGTATTGAGAAAACCAACTTGTTTACATCAAACTGAAACTAGGAATTGAAAGTAAACAAGAGGTAGTGTAACATAATATCAGGTGGATTTAATTTTAGTTGGTCTGCTTGAATAATTCAAAGTTCAAAATGTATAATTTTTTTATTACCCCACTTAATACTAAAAGATATTTACAATACTGGTGGCAGCTTATCATAGCTATAGGGTAAATATTAGTAATATATATATATCTCCTAAAATTACACTGACAGTTCACTGAAGTACATATTTTTCATCACGTTAAGTTCATGTTAAATTTTCTATTTATGCCCACCTACAAATGTGGAAGACTCATTTAAATTAATTATGCCCTGCCAATTACACATTTTTATGGCATATAGATGAACCCATATTCCTCAATATAGATATACCCATATTCCCCTATAGGTACATAATCATACCTCCTAAGGGTCACCTCTTGTTTAAATGATATACAATTCCCTTTAGTTACAAGTGTCAGTTCCAGGGGGGGGCCCAGGTTTGAAAATATTTAAAATTCCTAGAGTTAAAAAAAGGGTCAGCGTGAGCTATTGCCATCACTTGGCATCCATCGTCCATCCGTTAACTTTTTACATTTTCATCTTCTCCTCTGAAACCACTGAGGCAAATTGAACCAAACTTTACTGGAATGATGTATGGAAGGTCCTTTACAAAGATTGCTCATTTTGTTTTGATCCAATAAAAAACATCGCTGCCAGCACGGATCTTTGGTTTAACATTGGACCCTTAGGGAAAATCCCATTTTCATCTTCTCCGCTGAAACAAATTCAACCAAACTTTACAGGAATGATGTACTAAAGGTTCTTCATTAAGATTGCTTATTATGTTCCGAACCAATAAAACATGGCCGCCAGCACCGAACATTGTTTAACATTGGACCCTAGGGGAAAATCACATTTTCATCTTCTCTGAAACCACTGAAGCAAATTCAACAAAACTTTACAGGAATGATGTATTAAAGGTCCTTATCAGAGATTGCTCATTTCATTTGGATACAGAAAAAACACATGGCCGCCAGCACGGAACATAGTTTAACATTGTATCCTATGGGAAAATCACATTTTCATCTTCTCCTCTCAAACCACTGAAGCAAACTCAACCAAACTTACAGGAATTATTTACTAAAGGTCTTTAACAAAGATTGCTCATTTCGTTTGGACCCAATAAAAAACATGGCTGCCAGCACGGAACTCCTAAATTGAAATCTAATGAACCCTATAGGAAAATCACATTTTCATCTTCTCCTCTGAAACCACTGAAGCAAATGTTATCAAACTTTGCAGGAATGATGTATGGAAGGTCCTTAACAAAGATTGCTCATTTCATTCTTCTCCTATAAAAAGATGGCCACCAGTGCAGAATATAGATTTAACATTGGACCCTATGGGAAAATCACATTTTCATCTTTTCCTCTGAGCCAATAAAGCAAATTCAACCAAACTTTACAGGAATGATATATGGAAGATCCGTAACTAAGATTGCTCATATTGTTCTGATCCGATAAAAAAAACATGGTGGCCAGTATGGAACAAAGTTTAAGATAGGATCTACTCTGAAACCATTGAAGCAAATTTAACATTGTATTGGAGTAATGTATGGAAAGATCTTAAAAAAAGAATACTTATTTCAATTGAATCTGACAAAAACATGGATGCCAGTAGGGAACATAGCTTAACATTAGACTCTTTAGGAAAAACATTTTTGGTCATCAGTATAGGCATGGCTTAGAAGCATCTTTGTCAGGTGAGCGATACAGGCTCAGTATCTGAGCCTTTAGGTTTTATATGACCGCAAACATTTTGAGGTTGTTTAATGGTTTGATGCTGTCGTCGTTGTCGTCGTCATCGTCGTCATAGTCGTCGTCTGTAGACTCTTATGTTTTTGGTTAACTGAACTTCAATTTGATCAATCCTTACCAAATTTTAAGACAATTTTCCAGACACAAAAGGAAGGCTTGGGTATGTTTTTGTATTTGTGGCCCCCTCCCGTTTTCGAAAAAGGGGCCGAAAAGGGACAATTGGGTGTTTTCATATATTGGGCTGTAGAATCTTTATTATATATCAGAATTTGATGGGGTTTCTTTCTCTGTGCTCCTGAGGAAATTTCCAATCCATGATATGTCAAGGGATTTCATGTTGGATGTACCGTTCACGAGATAAATGGGGCCCAAAAGGGACAAATCTCAAAAATATAAATTTCTTAATTTTGTCCGATTTTGATGCAGTTTTTTGCAGTGATTTCCTTATGAAAAATTAACATAGCGCATAAACATAAGATTTTTGATTACTTGTTTCCATCTGGAGCTATGAGGGCCAAAAGGGGTCAAAATTGCAAATGTGCATTTCACCTTTAATTTTTATTTTTTTTCTGATTTTGATGGTATTTTTGTTCTTTGGATTCCTCTTATTATAAGCATTCAGTTTAACATCAACAAATTTGGCGTATCTCGTACCGTTTCCGAGATATAAGGAGTCAAAGGGGCCAAAATTGCAATTTTTCAAAATATGTTAAATTTATTTTTCATCGGATTTTGACGAGATTTTTTTATTTCAAGTCCTCTTGTTTTAAGCTTTCGGAAGTATGTCATTAAATTTGGCATATCTTTTACAGTTTTTGAGCTATAAAAGGGACAAAGGGGTCAAAATTGCAATTTTTCGAAACATGTAAAATCTCTATTTTTAAATGCATTTCGATGGGATTTTTTTCTTAAGATACATCTTGATTGTAAGCTGTCAGTAGTATGTCAACAGATTTAGCATAGCTCTTACAGTTCCAAGCTTTTAGGGATCAAAAGGGCTTATTTTAATGTTCCCTAGTTTGTGTCCATCTACTTACTGCGTCAAGCTCTTTATTGTGTCCATTTAGATAAGTGTGACAAGCTTTTAACTGTGTCCACATTCACTTTAAAATTACACTTATTCAAATTTCAGTGGTCGACATGCTGCTGTCGTATCATGCTGCGCTCGGCGTAGCCCTTTATTATATAGCTATTAAAAGAGTAAACTCAATAATTCATGTTGACAAACCATATAAAAATAAATTTTCTCTGTTTCCACTGCTTGAGCAATTTCATATACAGTCCTTTTCAAAAGTATTCGGAAAATCATTTTTACAGTGTATTTCATATGAATTAACAACTTTTTCAAAAAATTATTGAAAGGCTGTTTTGTGTCCGATCTTAATTTTAAAAGATGCAAAATTACTTGAATTTATTGTCTGTTTGGCCATGATTTTTGTGCATGAATTGTGGATTTTCTGATGATTGAAAGACCAAGTGAAAATGCTTTACATATTTTCACTTTATATTTTAGCCAAAAATGAGATTGTAAAATATTTCATTTTAGGTCAAATCATTACACTATAAAACAAAAATGGACTGCGATAAAATTATGAGCAAATAAACAGAGAAAGTTGTCATTTTTCATCTTTCATTGAAATCCATCAAAAAATGGCTGGAAAATACTATAGTTTTTCTTAAAAAGCCTGTGATTTTATATGAATTACACAGTAAAAATCACACATTCTCGATGATATATATATATTGTATTTGTCATTAAAATTGATTGTTTCCAGGTATATGTCATTGCCATTTATAGACCCTTGTTCTGAAATGAAAATCTTGTATCTTGTATCATCAATCATATGATTGCTTTAAAATTATTTTGACCATGAATGCTTCTTCATAATTTTACCCATTGTTGCAGACGCAATTTGTAAAAAAAAATTAATGTATGAATGTATCATGCAAACGACTGGTACCTAAGTTTAAGATAGCCCTCAATAAATTAGGCTTATATTTAAGATGATTTTTTTGCTCGCTAGATGGATACATCTGTATAATTTATGAGGATTGATGATTTTTTTCTTCAAAAATTTAATTGGGAAGTAAAGTTTTCTTACAAAGTACATCCTCTGTTTATTTATTTTAAACTTGCTAAGTAATTTTCAATATTTGTTTGAATAAGTTTTCAGTCTTTGACTGTAGGCTCAAATTTCCAACCCTTGAATACTATCTGAACTATAAGCATAAGTTTACAATCCTTGACCTTTAAAACTGGTTTGAACATGTTGAAGGTAGGCACAAGTTTATATCATAGACCTAAATGAATACTGGTTTGACTGTAGGCTTATAAGAAGTGTTCAGTCCTTTGAAAACGGATTTGACTATAAACATTATAAATTAACATTTGAATGCTACTTTGGTTGCAAGGCTTAACTTTTCAATCCTTCAAATATTGGTTTGATTGTAGGTAGTACTGGTTACTTCTACTACAGTGAAACCTGTCTAATCTGAACCCTGACTAAACTGAAATCCTGTCTAAACCAAACACAATTTCAGGACCCTTTCTATCAATTTCTTTATATTTTGAAGCTGTGTATACCGAACATCTGACATCTGCCTTAACCGAGCAAAATCTTCAGTCCCAGAGTGATTCGGTTTAGACAGGTTTCACCATATCTTATACTGGTTTGACTGTTACTTTTATCAAGATTCATTGTGTTTTATCACAATGCCCTTCACTTTCAAAATATGTTGAACAAAGAGTATGGATATGCATATAGCTCACCTGATGTGGTTAATAAATAACCTTTATTAAGGAAGAGACATACATATATTGAGACTTTCATTTGTTGTACCAATAGAAAACAACCTATAACATTTGAATTTTGTCAAGTAATAACATTGTAACATAGTTTTATTTCATTTATAAAAAATAATGTGCTGATGTACTCCTTTTTGATTTTTATGACATGTAAGTGTTGAACTCAGAAATAATCAAATTTCTCCTTATATTAGAAATGGTTTTTAAAATAATTTTGCCATTCATGGTTTTAGAGAAATTATAGTTCAAACAGCCCCTTTTATATCTGTTATTTCTCAATGCTTAACTGTTAATCATTATTTCTCTTAAATATCAGGAATTAAAGGAACATTTCAAAATTATCTGATGAAAATTTCTAAGTTTTGACAATTAAAGGCTTTTTATACGACCGCAAAAATTTTTGCGGTCGTAAAATGGTATGGTGCTGTTGTCGTCGTCGTCTGTAGACACTTTAGTTTTTGGTCAATAACTTTATTTCCAATAGATCAATCCTTATGAAATTTAAATATAATGTCCTTTGGTACAAAAGGAAGGCTTGGCTTAGTTTTGGTCATTGTGGCCCCACCCGTTTTTAAAAAAGGGGCCAAAAAGGGTTAAATTGGGTGTTTTCACATGTTTGTCTGTAGAATCTTTATGGGGTTTCTTTCAGTGTGCTCCTGAAGAAATTTCCAATCTGATGTATGCCAACGGATTTCATGTAGCATGTACCGCTCATGAGATAAATGGGCCCAACAGGGGCAAATCTCAAATTTTTTTTTTTTTTTATTTTAAGTCCGATTTTGATGCAGTTTTTTAATGGATTCCTTGTGAAAAATTAATATGGCGCTCAGCTATTAGATTTTTGATAACTTGTTTCCTTTCCCAGCTATGAGGGGCCGAACAGGGCCAAAATTGCGAATTTGCAGATTAGGCCACATCAAATTAATTAATAGATTCTCATCCCCACCCGCCCCATTTTTTCAAACCTCAATTATTAGCCGAGTTGCGACGAAGTCGAACTCGGCTTATAATTTGATGAATGGTGTCTGGGCGTCTGGGCGTCAACTTTTGGTTTCCGCACGATATCTTGAGAACCACATGTCATATGTAAATGAAACTTTGCACAGACATGAGTTATGATTAGAGGAAGATCCCTATTGATTTTGGGGTTTGTGTGACAAAGGTCAAGGTCACAAATTCTAAAAATAGAACAAAAATTTGACTTATTCGTTTCCACACAATATCTCCAGAACCACATTACACATCCAAATGAAACTTGGCATAGACATTAGTTATGATTAGAGGAGGAACCCTATCGATTTTGAGGTCTGTGCAACAAAGGTCAAGGTCACAACTTCTAAAAATGTAACAAAAATTAAACAGTTCAATAAAGCCTAAAATCACATGTTCGGTATTATTTGACAACAAAAATTGCTNNNAAAAAAAATTTATTGTTCATACAAAAGTAGTTTTTATACTGCTAGATCATTTAAATTCATTTTATAGTTCTAATTATGTTCACCAACACACTTTTTTGGGGTGTCAATAACTTAAAAATTAGGTTGAATGAAAAGTCAGAATTAAAAAAAAGGGAGGTAATAAAACTAAGGGAGGTAATTAATTTAACATGAAGAAGTACTCAATATTACTAAAAGTTTTTTTTTGCAATGTCCAGTAAAAATAAAATCTTAGATGAAAAAAAANAAGTTAGGACAAAGTCAAACTTCCGCAAAAGTTCCATTATAAATCTCTGATTGAAATAAAAGAATTTAACGGTATATGCTGAATTGCAACTATTTGCCTATCCGATGATGTACTTATGAAAAATAACAAATGTTCGCAACTCGGCTTTCGCACCTTTGGTGCGTTTTCTGTTTTTTTTTTTATTTTCAATTATACAGAATTTTTCTTTAAATTCCTATCAATTTTAGTGAAAATCAGTAAAAAATAAAAAATAAAATCCTCCCACCCACCCCAGATTTTTTGTTTCAGGTGGATGAGAATCTACAAATTAACTATAGGGCCTTATGTAGAATTTTTATTTTTCATCGGATTTCAATGGGATTTTTTTCTTTGGATTCCTCTTAATCTAAGCTTTCAGTAGTATGACAAGGGATTTGGTGTAGTTCTTACCGTTTCCAAGCTACGAGGGGTCAAAGGGGCCAACATTGCAATTTTTCTAAATATGTCAAATCTTTATTTTTCATCAGATTTCGATGGGATTTTTTTCTTTGGATTCCTCTTGATCTAAGCTTTCANTACTATGCCAACGGATTTTGTGTAGGTCTTACTGTTTCCGAGCTACAAGGGGTCAAAGGGGCCAAAAATGCAATTTTTCACTTTAAACTACTTTTGTTGAAATTTCAGTGGTCGACATGCTGCAGTCGTATCATGCTGCGCTCGGCGTAGCCCTTTATTAAAAAATGTTACAAGAAATGACTTGTGGACAATTCTTTTAATATGTGGTTTTAGTATGAAATATGCGACATTTGTTGATAAAAATATCCGAAATGTTGTACTTGCCTTGTATTTGGCTTGACCAGTTTATCTTAATTTTTTATTTTCAAAAAAGGTGAAAAAGATAAATTTAAATGACAAGTTGCTTACAAAGAAAATCAATAATATCACTCTATTGTTTAAATTAAGACATTTGGCAAATTATGAAACCGAAACTAAATAACTTAACTAAAAACAAAACTAGCCAATCATAAAAATATTGCATCACAGTCTTCAAGACATGACAATTTTATGTCACGTTACAACTGTAGTAAGTCATATCTATCTATAAATTTGATATTTCCTGATTTGTAGATTTCATAATAGGAGGAAATATATATTCTTGAATGAATTACTGGTATATCTTGATATAGTAAAATGCAAGTCTTCCTTTTGTAAAAATGTTGTAGCCTGAAAGACATATTTCTTGAAATTGGTTTGTAATTTGTTGTTTTTGCTGTTTTTTTTTTGTTTTTGTTTTGTTTTGTTTGTTTTGTTGTTTGTTTGTTTGTTTGTTTTTGTTTGTTTTGTTTACTTAAAAAAATCTTCATCCCTATCATGCCTAGCAAACAGATGTATGAAAAAGTGGAAAAAGTGACCACATTAAGAAAGCTTTGTATTTTTCTGCAGATTCAGATTTCCTCTTGTCTTATTTTGAAGGGCCTTTAGCTTTTCAATAAAATCTTATATTGATCTTTTACCACCATTAATTTTTTTCGGCCATTTAGAATATATTACAGCATTACTGGCTGGATATTTCTTCAGTCTGTGTTCCTCACAAGATGATGCCGTTATTGTTGACAGAAAAATTATTTCCAATTCAAATCATTTCAAAGAATTTGTAGGATATCTTATTTGTGCCTACTCAAAACAGCTTTAGTTGAATTGAATTAAACATATTTTATTGCAAATAAAGCAAAGGGATCGGGCACAAGTTATAACAACATTATTTAAAGCCCTCTCCCTACAATTTACAACATAACAAATATTATACAATATAGCAGCAATACAGATACAATATACATTAAGAAATGTTGATAAGAATAGAAAAAGTAACAAAAGATAACAATCAGATATCCGGGTACACAAAACATAATTCTCATAAATTATTTGTTTAGTTTTTGCTCTACATTTTGAAGGGGTAAAGTCATCCCTGATTTGCAATCCCATGATTGTTATATGTTATAGGAGTACACATAAACCCTTTTGGTAATCCTTTGTGTTAAGGGAAACACTAATTCCGCTTGATAATGACACATGAATATTGAAGGGGCACACAAACTCACACTTGACACGTTCATGAATGTTGATGGTACATAACCATATGAATATCAAAGGTTGATTTTAGAGTTTACATTAAGACCATTTCTCAAAATTGATATATTCAGCATTTTGGTAAGTTGGCCTACATTTTATACATGAATGAACTATATATATATGATTAAGATATAAATGAACCAAATGTGTCCTTGTTTTTTCCACGGTCACATGTAAATCTGTACAAATAGAATTGGGAAATTCCTAAAATTTAGTTTCATATCTGTTTATGATTTATTTTCAGACCTTTAACTTCCTATTTTACCAAGAACAACAATAGGTATTCAAAATGTGAAAATTTGATTTTGCTAACATCTATTGTTCACAACTGAATTTAGAATTATAAACTTATGTTACTTAAACTGCTTTAAAAAAGATAGATGCACTAGATAAAGTTGTTGTCAGTTGGAACAAGTAAATTATTTTTTCAACATTTCTGTGTGCTGTTGGAATCGGCCTGTTCATGTACCTGTTAAAGGAATTTCAGGTGATACTTGTTTATATATATTTATTTTTTCTTTAACATGAAACTTATTCCAAAATTTAAATTCATGATTGCTCACATTTGGATGGTTTCTAAATTAAAACTGACAATTAACATTTACATGCATAAAATACCAAATCATTGCAGGCTAAAAAATTATTTTTCACAGAAATTTTGTAATGTAGGAGAAAAAAAAAATTATAGGAAGGATTATGGATATATGGCTGGTAACGAAACAGATTTGTTGCAGAAAATGTTAGATGCAAGATGTTTACAATGTAGTGTTCATCCTCATGAATCTCTGCCTTTGGGACCAGGGGAAATTTTATAGCCATGACGAGGGTGCCAATACATCAAGATAATAATTTTTATAGTGCCTATTTAACTTTTCGAAAAATGGACCTTGAAAATCGTTAGTGAAAAGTGAAGGACCACTATTAAACAGGGGCAGTATTATAAAGGAGCACTGAAAGCGAGACATAGCTATAGCAATCCGGTGGCGGCGGCGTAAACTTTTTACTAAAACCTTCATAACTTTTCAAGGGTAATACATACAAACATCATCTTTGGTCCACAGCACCACCAAGTGATGACCTTTCCAGAAGCGTATATTTTGGATGACCTTGACCTTGTTTTCATGGTTCAATAAGCACATAAACATTACGACATAGTTTCACATTCAAGTCCTTTTCTCAGGAACTATAATACCTAGACTTGTCATATTTGGTCTATAGTGAGATCTATATGGGTACACAGCAGTCTGACACCTGTCATGTTGCCTTGACCTCAATTGCATGGTTCAGTGAACTTAGAAAATCTGCGACATAGTTTCACATTCAAGTCCTTTTCTCAGTAACTGTTATACCTAGACCCATCATATTTTGTTTGTAGGGAGATCTATATGGGTACACGCCAGTCTGACACCTGTCATGTATCTTTGACCTCAATTTCATGGTCAGTGACTTTGTTAAATTTTTACATTCAAGTCTATTTCTCAGCAACTGTAGCCTCTAGACTCACAATATTTGTCCTACAGCAAGATTTATTTGGGTATATGCCAGTCTGACATTTGTCATGTGACCTTGACCTCAATTTCATGGTCTAGTGGCCACGTTAAGTTTTTCTGCTTAAGTCCATTTCTCAATAACTAGAAGTGGTAGGCTGATCATATTTGGTATGTAGGTTGGTCTTGGGTAGTACATGTCAGTCTGGCATTGACTTTTGTCCTTGACCTCAATTTCACTGTCTAGTGGCCACGTTAAGTTTTTCTGCTTAAATCCATTTCTCAATAACTAGAAGTGGTAGGCTGATAATATTTGATATGTAGGTTGGTCTTGGATAGTACATGTCAGTCTGGCAGGTGACTTTTATCCTTGACCTCAATTTCACAGTCTAGTGGCCGCGTTAAGTTTTTCTGCTTAAGTCCATTTCTCAATAACTAGAAGTGATAGGTTGATAATATTTGGTATGTAGGTTGGTCTTGGGTATTACATGTCAGTCTGGCAGGTGACTTTTGTCCTTGACCTCAATTTCACAGTCTAGTGAGCATGTTCACTTTTCTGATTAGTTCACTTAGATTTCACATCAATTTAGAGTCCAGCAGGGACACGCGAGACATCTTTTATGGTCATCACTTGTTTAGTTTGAAAAGTTTTTTGCGTCAAATTCAATTTTACTATGTGTTGTAAAATAATGATTCCTTTTGTACACCTCTTTATTTATAACCTTTACATAGTTACTTAAAAATATTATATTTTTAGAGCCTACATTATAATATAGATATACAATACAATATATTTCAGGTTGTTTCCATAATGGATGTACTTGATGAAATGGATTATAAACTGGTCGGTAGGTGGAGTCTGTTACAACAGTATTTAGATGAATGGAATAAGGGTCATCGTATATTTGGATTTTATGGAATGACTAAGGTTGGGAAAACTAGACTATGTGCTGAATTTTTACAATGTTTAAAGGACCAAACTGATTTCAAATTAGTCCAAGTAACCTTTGATTTTAAAAAGATTCAATGCTACGAAGACTTTGAAAAAATTCTCTTTTACAAATTTAACATTGAGTCATCATCATCCATAGAAGGAAGAGAAAAGTTAATTAATTACATTAAGAATGAGAACGGGACAAAATTTATGTTTGTGTTTGACAGTTTAGAGGAGGCGATGCCGAAAGCCAAAATTGATGGAACAGGACCAGACAATTTTGTACAGACAGTATGGGATCATTTGTATGACAATATTGTCAACACATTTCTGAAAGAATGTCAAGAAACATATTTTTGTCTGGTATCGTGTACATGGGCAAAATTTGCTAGATACGCCAAAAAGACATTTTTACAGACCATTCCGCCTCTAACTGTTACTGATTCTGTGTTACTGTTGAATGAAGTATTAGCTGGAGAAATACAGGACAGATCACACTTACATACAATAGCTGAATTATGCGATGGATTACCGGGATCTATTATTAACGTGGGTATGTAATGTTGGAATACCATATGTCTTATTAGGACAGCCTGTGTAACATAAACCTTTGTATTAAGGCCCAAATAAAAAAAAAATCATCATACCTCCTGAAAAATGAAGGGTGGGTGGAAAAATTTTATAATGGTAAATGTTTTAATGTTGAGAAAAATGACCAAAAATTAAAAATAAAGGACATTTTTTAATTATGGCTGGAGGTCAGCATTGTATAAAGAGATATCTTAATTTAAGAGTCATGTGAGCTTTAGTAATGGTACTTTTTAGGTATGAAATATTATCTGAGTTGATACAACCATGATCACACATATATATAAACCATTTAATTTATTAGTAATGCGTTCAAGTCAAGCCTATGTGGAAAACATCCTAAAAACTAACTACTGTGTATAAATGTAATAAAAACAGATTTCCATACACTTTCTTTATTCCGTAAGTGTTGAATGCATGCACACACTCAAAATGATAGGAAAAGTGGCATTAGTTTACTTTAGGGACCCCAATACTTTAAGGTTGTGTTTCGTTTTTGTTTTTTTCGTATTTACCTGTATTGGTTTGGTTTATACAGTCAGAGTTAAGGTTATGAATTGAGTTAGGATTAGGGGTTATGGATAAGGTTAGTGTTCTAGCCTAAGGATTTAGAATAGTTAGAAGATTAGTTGAGGACAAGGACCACGTAAGTAAAAAATGATATGATATTAAGGTTTGTGCCTGTTTTGTCATGATCACAATACATGTACAAGTATTTCCTATGAGAATATCAGAAACAAATGACAATGTATAGAGCAACAATTTATTTTTGAAAACCAATGCCACTTTGGAAAAACAACACTGAATACGCCAATTTATCTACACAAAAGAGGTTTGGGTACCCATAAACCGGTTTAACCCTACCGCTGGCTTTTGCTAGTGCCGGTACCAAGTCCGGCTGTCCCGAGTTCCTATCGTTGTTTATGTTTGTCTTTTGTATTTTTATTGTGGGTTTTTTTCTTGTGCAGTTCCTATTTACTTTCTGGCATGTGGCTATGTTTTTCGGCCATTGTAGGTGTTTCCTGTTATCTTTTTTATTCCATAAAAAAATGCTTTACATATCAGGTAACAATTTTATCCTTTTAGTCAATATTAATTCAAAAAATGAAAAATTGTGAATGAAATTGATTTTTTTTCTGTATACACAAGGATAAATCCCATATAAATACTTCAATGAATGATCCAGTGTTCAAGTGGGGTGATAAGCACTTCCTTAGTAGATAGTATTTCATCATGATCTGGGTTAAGTCTGGTATCGTGATTATGTAAGAGTTCAATATATAATTTGTAGTTTTTAAATATTACATAAGATTGTGATACATTGTAGAATATCAAAATATTGGGAAGGGTTTCACATTTAAAACTTTTGAATGCAGAAGTTGCTAACTAGTTCAGTTCTCTCGGTCCAAGTTGTTTTGCTGTTATAAATTCACAGTTGTCTTTTTATCATTATTTAAGTTTGTTCTAACTACTTATCACCAAATTAAAAGAATTTATAAGGATTAAACAGGACTGTTTGATAGGAATTTTTAGAAGTATCTCTCTCAAATATGTCATAAAAGTCCTTTGGACTTTAATTAGTATGTGAGTGAATATAAAATATTTGGACTTTTTTGTTGTTTGTGAATGAATTTATACTCCAAAAGATGTTTAATTCTATAATATAAAGTGAGCTTTTACAATATGTAATTTTACCTTCATATCTTACTACAGTGAAGAATAGGAATCCTGTCCAGGTCTTTGTTAATTTAACCTTTAATTAAAAATGCCAATCTTTATTGAAAAACCCAATTTCATTATAGTCAGTGTTTCATAAAATACAAGCTTTATTTTTCGATAAATGCTTGTTGCTGATGAATTTACTCTGAGATATTCTAGTTCATCAATATGAGGACATCAACTGCAGATGTTGCGTTAGATTTGAACTAGATATAGATTGGAATTAAAATGCAAGACATTCGATTGTTTAGTGAACAGCTGCCACCACAAGGTGCTTTTATAGTATATTTCAAATTTCTTGATAGTTTATTGCCATTAGGAACGATTTGTGTTGGCATTTATTTATTGAAGTATTTGTTTCATTCAGTTCTTGTTTCAAAAGTCCTATATTTTGGAAGATTTTTTTTTACACTGATTGAGTCTGCCACATGAAAACATTGACAAACTCCTCCAAAAATTACTCTAAAATTCTGATACTGGAATTCTTATTCAGAGCTTTTGATGCAAAAAAAATAAGCCATTGGTAAAAATTTTGATATTTACTCACTATGTGCTTGTAATGTAATACATGATTTATACTGGGTGTACTTTCTATTTTTCAGGAACAGATATGGTACAACACAAGGAAGAATTAAGTAATGAAGACATGCTAACGGTTTTATTATGTCGAAAGTTACAGGCTCTTAGTGGAGAATTCTTACCAGCTTCTGTAAAAATGGGTTTGTAAACATTTACCTGTGTCATGGTTCATGTGTGCTAATAATATATCCCAATTTTGGAATCATTTCACAACTCATTGCTGACTGAATTCCATCAGGTTCAATGTCATATTTGACATTTAGCCTATTTGTTCAATACAGTATTTTGAATTTGGATGTCAGTCTTCCAAATCACCCAAACCTAAATTTTTACAATCTGCACTTTTACTTCTATTTTTATGCCCCTGCAACAAAGTTTTGGACAAATAATTTTATTCAGCTTGTGACAGACAGTTTTCTGGACTCTTTTTGAAGACCTTGTTAAAATGTATGCATGATATTTTGGGTATGTAAGTTTTCTTCAAAGGTTGAATTCCACCTGATTCATCTGTTGAAATGACAGTGTTTCAGACTTTTTAGCTCACCGGGACAAATGTCCAGAGAGCTATTGTCATACCCCTGGAACAGGTGTCAGCAAAACTCGAAATTGGCTTGTTGAATGGAGACCTGAAGAGCTAGGATGTAGATATTTGGTATATTACATCCTTGTGATGAGAACCATACTTGTAGACATTATGACCTTGACCTTGCCCTTAGGGCAATTTTTAAAAAACTTTAGCCTTGCTTCTAGAAGGTAGGTAGGCTTTTAGTGGTAGGGTGTTTATATTTGGTATGTAACTGCCTTATGATGAGAGCTTTCTTCTGGTACCATATTTGTAGACATTTTAACCTTGATCTTGCCCTTAGGGCAATTTTTCAAAAACTTAAATCTTGCTTCTAGAAGGTAAGCTTTAAGTGGTAGGGTGTTCATATTTGGTATGTAACTTCCTTATGATATGACCATATTTGTAGACATTCTGACCTTGACTTTGCCCTGAGGGCAATTTATTTTTTTTAAAACTTTAGCCTTGCTTCAAGAATTAACTTGTTTAGTAGTAGGCTGTTCATATTTGGTACATTGTTGTATATAAATTATGATGGGTGCTTACTTTTTCTGGTACCATGCTTGTAGACATTTTGACCTTGACCTTGCCCTTAGTGAAATTAAAAAAAACTTTAACCGTTACTCTAGAGGTAGGCTTTGAGTGGTAGGGTGTTCATATTTGGTGTGTGACTTTCTTGTGATGAGAGCTGTCTAATGGCACCATATTTGTAGACATTTTCGCCTTCATCATGCCCTGAGGGCATTTTTTTGAAAACTTTAATCTTTCTTCTAGAAGTAATTCTTTTAATGGAAGGTGGGAGTTTGTTTTTGGCATGTGACTTCTTTGTGTCACATTTAAAAATTATCAAAACATCACAATTATGTTCATAGATTTCAAATTTATTGTGCATTGAAGTCACTCTAATACCTGGCAAGCTATGTTGTCTTCTGACAACTCTTGTTTTTGAGATTATGAGTTTGAGATTTTGACTTGATATTTAGTATTTGTGAAAAGAGTCCCATGTATTTACTTGGGATTGATTAACTGATGTTATGTGAAACATATTTACTTTCATAATTTACATGGGACTGTTTCAAGGGTTGATCTTGAGTAGTACATAACAGTCTGCTATATGGCTTTTGTCTGTGACCTCAATTTCACATTGAACATGTTAAGTTTTTGTGCTTAGTTTAGTTTCTCAGTAACTATAAGTGGTAGGTCAATGATATATGTTATGTAGGCTGGTCTTAGGTAATACATGACAGTCTGTCATATGGCTTTTGTCTTTGACCTCAATTTCATGGTCTAGTGAGCATGTTAAGTTTTTGGATTAGGTCATTTTCTCAGTTACTATAAGTGGTTGGTCAATGATATTTAGTGTATAGGTTGGTCTTGAGTAGTACATGACAGTCTGTTATATGGCTTTTGTCTGTGACCTCAATTTTACAGTCCAATGAACAAATTAAGTTTTTGTGTCACCTGCTGTAAGCAGAGTTGACACATAGGGATTACTATCTGTCGTCTTGTGTTGTCTTCCTGCGTCATCTGTCTGTTTTTGTATCCACAACTCCTCCAAAACTGCTTGTCCAATTCCAACCAAACTTTCAGGATATGTTATTCCCCTGGTTGTGCTTAGTTTAGTTTCGCAGTAAATATAAGTGGTAGGTCAATGATATATGGTATGTTGGTTGGTGTTAGGTAGTACAATACAGTCTGTCATATTGCTTTTGTTCTTGACCTAAATTTCACGGTATATTGGGCATGTTAAGTTTTTGTAATTTGGTCATTTTCTCAGTAACTATAAGTGATAGGTCAATAATATATGGTATATAGGTTGGTCTTGGGTAGTACAAGACAGTCTGCTATATGGCTTTTGTCTTTGACCTCAATTTCATGGTCCAGTGATCATGTGAAGTTTCCCAGTATCTATTAATGTAAGGTCAATAATATTTGGTATGTGGGTCTGCTTTGATGGAACATGACAGTCTGCTTTTTGGCTTTAGCCCTTCACCTCATTTTCATGGTCTAGTGAACATGTTTGGTTTTTCAGTATCTATCAGCATTGGCATTTTGGTTTTGGTTGATACAGAACAGTCTGCTATATTGCTTTTGTCAGATACCCTAATTTCATAGTCTAGCAAGCATGTTAAGTTTCTGATTTAGTAAGTTTGAGTTTTCACATCAATTTTGCGACCAAGTAGGGATGGCCGAGACATCAATTTGGGTCCACGCTTGTTATAGGTGTAACTGGACAAATATTGGTATGTTCATTGAAGAATTGCAAATATGATATGTTAATGATCCAGGAAATCTACCATAATAGTGTTATCTAAAAAGAACTCATCTTCATAAATCACATGGGGACTATTTGAATTATATAATGTGAAAGTTATCTACCTTTGTATTTTACAGAAAATTGTTTGAATGGCGTAATCAGTAAGTTATCAAAAGAACATCGATCAAACCTGAAAGTCCTTGCTGCTAGTGGGCCAGGGATGAGCATGAATATGGCTGCGCATGCTTTTGGTAGGCCTTTTTATATCAAGAAATCTGTCTTATGTAACTTTGTACATTTTATATCCAAAATTTATGATTTGAAAGCATCTTGAAAAAGAACAAAAATGAACACACAAGTAAAATTCTAATTCTAATTCTAATTGTATAAAGTATCTTGACATTGCAATATATGTACATGTACATGAATATGTTTTATTTCAAATTTACAGTATTTGCAAGTAATATAAAAATTTCTCCACTTTTAAAAAGCTTTTAAGATTAAACTTAGACCCAAAATTCCTCCATTTATAAAAGGTTTAAATGTCATTGAATAAACTTTGTCCAAAAAAAGAAGAAGATTTAGTTCAGGCAGATTTTCTGATATATAGTATTATGATATCACTGACACACTACATGGGGAAAATAGTTGGTTAATGTCAGTTATAAATATGATTTTTTAAAAACCGAAGATGAGGAATTAGCCTGAAAAACAAAGTTCAAAGTATTTTATTATTTATTGTCTATCAGTAAATGTCAATGATTTAGTACGGACTAGTCAGAAAGTACTAAACAACACTAAAGCAGTTGATTTTCTTGGCTGTTTTTTTTTATTAAATATTCACCCATGTTCTTTAGCAACACTTTTGACTTTTTTGTCAGTTTTGATCTCTTACAGCAGAATTGATGTCCAATCAAAGTTCCAAATTAAAAAGACATTCCAAACGGGAAAAATACTGCATTCTTTGCAATATTTCTTCAGACAGAACTTTTGATAGTCTGAACAAATAAACATTCACACTATAAGGTGTCTGTAGAATCTATGAAGTTTTTCAAAAATAAGTTTCTGCCTTGGTCATAGTTTTTCCATCTTGTAGTTTTAAATGACTTTTTCAAGTTTTTTGTAACAATCCATGAGATTTTGCTAAAAGTCGTTTCAATTGAAGAGCCACTCCTACCAACCCGAAATCTGTTATAAAAATTTGGTCACCATGCTTGTTTTTGTTATAGAATTGAAGTCAAAGTTTGCTCATTTTTAGACATTTTTTCAACAAAATTTACATAGTATATGCATGGGGAAAATAAGGAAAGGCAATTTTCAGCTTAATGAAAATGAACCCTTTATCCATGAGAAATTTATTTTTGTAAATAGATAGTTTTTGATATGATCTCTTGATTGAAACAAAAAATGTATATGTCACCATGCTTTTAACAAAGATATTTTATGAAGTATCTGGATTAAACATTATTTACTGGTAAAGGGAAGTAATTCATGGCAAAATAGGCAAAATATGATATTTCACATCTGTCAGTCAATTATGAGGTCAAAAAGGAAAAGCAGTCAAAACATTGATCTGGTCCACAGAGCAACAGTGTCTATCTACCTTAAATACTCACTGAAGAAAAAGGTGCATAAGTTAATAAGACTGAACTTTATTTTCAGAAATGAAAAACAATTTATGTATTTTTAAACAGTAAAGAAATAATATTAGCTGCATTGAAAATTTGTAGATTTTGACTTTGTTTCCTATACTGTGGATAACTGATATAAAATTATAGTTATAAAAGTATTTTAAAACTTTAGTAGAAGCATTAACATAGAACACATATATATTAGGTTTTACACTGTGGTGGTAGTGTGGTGTATGGGAGATAACTCTATCTGTCCTGTGTAAATAGTGAATGCAATGAGAAAACCAAAACTGATAAGCATATATTATTGAGTTATTTAATTTTAGCAGAAATGAAATGATGATAAACTTTAGACTTCTGTTGTTGTAAATGCTTCCATGTGATATTCTTAATTTTTTATATTCTAAAAGTATTGAGACATGTGCTTTCAATGAATCCTGATGCATTTTACTTAAGAAACATTAACATTTTAATACATTATATATTTTAAGTTGATTTATACCTATTTTAATTGTAGACTATCAAAAGATGGCTTTATTTAAGTTTGATGTGCTGATTCCACTGAAATACAAAAGTCTAGTGGATACCGATGGAAAACTTATCTCTGTACATCCTGTTACACAGGAATTTATGAAGATTTATCATGCTTCAACAACAACGAAGGATAAAGGTAGGTTTCTTTACATTCCTCCCCTTTCTGGAAACATGGGAAGGGGCATTGAAATACAAAAATTATATAAAAGTTATATCAGTTTGTGACAAAATTTCTAATTACAATGAAGTGTGCTGAAATATAAGTGTATACAGTCAAAGTCTTCATGTTTAATAGAATGTTTGACACAATGCCAATGACATAAATTGACGAAATTATAAACAAATTCAGGAGCAGGAACACTAAATTTATAAGCAATTTAAATAATGTTCTTCAATTCTGAAGCTGATTTTGCCTGAAGATCAGTTTGATCCTTGGGTTTTGCTCTTTTCATTTCAAAAGGTCATAGACTTGTATACAAAATATTTTCCGTTTGGTAAAATCGATTATTTACTTAGAAAAAAAAAAACATGTATTATTTAACCAAATTCCATTTTGAATGACATTGTATGATAATTTAGTATTTGTTTTATTTATTTTCCTTTTGTATATCTATAGAAATATCTAAAAGATTACGCAGATTGTTAGAAGATTGTTGTAACAATGATGACCCAGATAAAGATAAACCACCAGAATATGTTGATCAGCTCAAAGACTATTGTAAACAAGGTATTTTTATTTCTAGCAAATTGGAAATGTACTGGTATTTAGTTTGCAATATTGCTCTCCAATTCATTTGCAGTATTGCTATCCAGTTTATTTTGCAGTATTGCTCAGTATTGCTAGCCAGTTTATTTTGCAGTATTGCCAAACATTTATTTTGCAGTATTGCTAGCCAGTTTATTTTGCAGTATTGCTAGCCAGTTTATTTTGCAGTATTGCCAACCAGTTTATTTTGCAGTATTGCTATCCAGTTTATTTTGCAGTATTGCTATCCAGTTTATTTTGCAGTATTGCTAGCCAGTTCATTTTGCAGTATTGCTATCCATTTTATTTTGCGGTATTGCTGTCCAGTTTATTTTACAGTATTGCTAGCTAGCTTATTTTACTGTATTGCTAACCAGTTAATTTTTTCTATTGGAAAATATAACATAAGAAAAATATAATGGAGTCATTTCAAATCCGTTTGAAACAAATACAACAAATTCATTAATTGCATTCAGTTATTTTAAAGCTAATCCTTAATGATATAGAATAGAAACAGAAAGAAATGTGTGTTGTGAACTTACAAATATGTACCAGTATAAATAAAGAAGACAACAGAATGAAACTATTCATGTAATGGGACGAAATAAATAAAAATGTTAATGCTAAAATGTAATATACAAGGAAACAGGGCCACCATTTTGAGTAAACTTCTATATCATTATTGCATTAGGTATAAAATCAGTGGAAAACATGACATATATCAAAACATTGTACTACAGTTACTTCAAAGTAATACACGTTAAACATCAATTGGAAAAACAAAAACAAAACAAATGTTGAGGTATGTGTACTGAATTAATTCAATAAAGCAATATATATTATATACCTATTAAGAATAGTAAATGAATAAAGTCAAAAAAGAGAGAAAAAAAAACAGAAAAAATTGTTTAGTTTATGGTATTCTGCTTAACATGTATATTCCTAGGATGTAATAACTGTTAAATGACATCTTGGGTTTGATTAAGAAGTGCAATTATTGAATATTGGTCTGGAGTAATGATTTCTTAGCTTAATTTATGCAAAGAAAATCAACTATCCTTGAAATATGAATACAGCTATTTAATTTGCAGTTCAGTGTTTCATATTTAACCATGTAATGTTGTGTGACTAGTATCAACTAGTTGTATTCATTCTAAAAAATATGCATTACATATTGTTAAGCCCTTCTTAATATGATACCTTATAAGTCGTTATTTTTCCCAGGTGTCTTATTTTTTGCTTTTTTTATGTTTGATCTGATGATGCAAAAATTTTTACCATGAAATATACATAGATTACACCACAAGATCTTGTTCATTACCATATTTTATCCACTAGAGATAGTTTAAATTTGAAATTTTAATTGCCAGTTTAACTATTGATAGGGAATAAAATATGGTAATAATTGGGATAAAGTGGTATAATCTTTTTCTCTTATGATAAATGATAAACATCAAAAATTGTATTCCAAATAGATTTGGCAGGAAATAGTACGGGGCTTGATTCAACATACGTTGATTATGAAAATTTATGTAACAGGTCAAAACCGGTTTAAACTTGACATAACATTAGAGAAATGTTATTTGACACTGCATACATGACCGAAGATAAAAAATCACGAATATTAAGGTCAGACAAAATAAAATCAAACAATTTTGGAATACATCACCAAAATTTCCACCGGTGAAAAGAACCACTTATTTTCTTTTAACCTTATATCAGATATTATTAGATCTTCGATTTTTCAGTAGAAAAATGAAAAAAAAGAAAGAAAATTTGATGAGAGTTGTTCCAGAAAAAATTGCCCTTTATACATTGAAATTTCAGCAAGTGCTTGTATTTTTACACAGAAAGTGTGTTGTAAATTTGGGAAGGGGGACTGTCCTATGGTTGTACCCTGTTTTTTTTAATTAAGTTTATTAGATATATCATTTGGTTTCAGGTTTTCCAGAGCAGTTTGTTCCCATGACAACACAGAGAGAGTTGGGATCTGTAAATATAGTGCCACAGCCAGCCACGACAACTGGTAGTGGCCATACGTCAGCAGGTATTCCTCGTCTGAATGATTTGTCACCAGCAACATCAACAGAAAAAGATGACAAAGGATTCGATTTTACTAATATTCATACAAGCTTGGATCATAAACCGAGTTTAAAGAAAGATATCAGTTGCACTGTACCTGCTGTGTGTACACAAAAAATGGATGGACATTGTATCAATGCTGACATAGACAAATGTCTAAGTTGTAATGATAATGTTCCACATCAAAAAAGACTCAATGAGATCAAGATGAATTTAGGTTGTAGTATAGAAGAGAACGATCGTATACCAACCGAAAGAAGACTTTCAGAAATTTATAAACGCAATAATTTAAGTAGATCATTAAGTGCTCAGGAAAAATTTCCAAACACAAAAGCAAATAATTTAAGTAGGGCATTGACATTACAAGAAAAGTCGGTGCAACAAAAACGGAACACTTTAAATAGAGCAGACGCTTTTGAGGACACATGGGACACCAAGTCAGATTTGGAGGAATCTGATGTGGTAAAGTGGGACGACTGTTGTGGTAGCTCTCAGAACATAACATCAGATGAAAGCAATATTCCCAGTAACTCTTTGTGTGAACTTAACGACATTGTTTCATTGGATGACAATGTCAATGTTGATATTCCTCGGAAAGATAAGAATGTTCATAAAAGACATAGTGATATTACCCCAGTGTCAGCGGTATTTAAGGTCAACTCAAATAAAGACATTAACTATGAAGACAAGCCTATAGTTCGTCCTAAAACTTCACTGACGTCGCTTACAAGTTTTAATTCAATGAAAAGTGATGCAAACTCACTAAAAAGATTATTGTTTGGACAGATATCTTGTGAAAGTGACACAAATTTAAAACAGCCGGTTAAAGAGGCAGTTGAGCATTCATTTGGACCCAGTTTAACCTTTTCCTCATTGACAGGATCAGATAGCAATTTCTGTTCAGAAAATATTAATTCACAAAATTCGTCATTGGATTTTGATTCCTTGTGTAAAAAGGATATTTGTAATGGACAACATACTATGGAATCAAATCCTAGTTTGTCTCATGAACTGCCAAGGTTTTCTCTCCTAACTACAAACTCAAGGCAAAGTTTAGACTCTTCAACAGGAAGTGCTGAGAGTGTAAATGAATCTAATTTAGGGAAGGATAAAACTCGGACATCAGCAGCATCAAGAAGTCCAAATCGGGCAGAAAAACTGAATATGATACTAAAAAATGCCAAAAAATGATACCTTTAATGAAATGATTGAAATTAAGAAGCTCAAAGTGAAAAGCATTAAGATATTCAGTATGTAGGCCATTCTTGTTTTTTTTATTTAATGGTCCTATTATTGTATGTCTGTACGCTTTTTCATTTTTGTTGTACAACTTTCATTCAACAACTGCTATGATACAAAACATTGTATTTGGATTGTATTGAGTTAATCGTTATGGACTAATTTAAATTTTAGTTTTTTATTGATCTTGACATGATTTATTTCTATGGGTTGACAATGAAATTGCACATCTTGAGTTTGTCAATGGATTTGAGATTGCATTGAGAAACTTGCTATGCCAGGGTGAACTTTAGCCATCTCTTGGTGTCTGACTTCGGTTGTCCATCTGTCCATTAGTCTGTCAAAAACTTATCATTCAAAGATCTCTCTGAAACTACTGGGACAATTGGAACCAAATTTGATCACAATAGTCCTTGGGTGGTCCCCTTTAAAAATAGTATCTGGCAGGTCTGTACCTCATCCAAGATGGCCACCAACGGGAAACATAGTTTTAATATTTGCCCCTATGGAAAAGACATTCAAAGATCTTGTTCTCAGAAACTACCAGTCCAATTAAAACCAAACTTAATCACAATGGTCCTTAGATGGTGATTTCCTAAAAAGGTATCTGGAAGGTCCATACCTTGTCCAAGATAGCAGCCATCAGGGAACATTATCTTAAGATTGGACCCTATGGAAAAGAAATTCAAAGATCATCTCAGAAACTATCAGTCCAATTATAGTCACAACACAGTCACAATGGTCCTTAGATGGTCCCTTCTGAAATAAGTATCTGTTAGGTTAGTACCTCATCCAAGATGGCTGCCAGGGGAATAGAATTTTAACATTGGACCCTATGGAAAAGACATTCAAAGATCTGCTTCTCAGAAACTACTAGGTTCAGTTGAAACCAGACTAAGTGACAATGATCCTTAGGATGGATGGTACTGTACAAAAAAGTCATTGTTGCCCCCTTCAAAATTTGCATCTGGTATGTCTGCATCCAACTCAAGGTGGCCTCCAGCAGGGAACATATAGTTTAAACTCTTGACCCAATGGGAAATGCCATTCATCTCTCTTTGCCAGCTATGGTCAAGGTAAGCAATAAAAGCTCTTGAGGGCCCCTTGTTTGTTAGATTTTGATATTGGTTTCTTATAAAGTGTTTGAACATATTACTACAAAGTTCAAATATAATTTTGATTTGATTGATTCGATTTGAAAAAAAGATTGTATGGATCATAGCTAAAAGATAGTGAAAGGGAAAAAGTGCAATTTACCGGTAGCATAATGCATTGAGATTTTATATCATTTGAATGTGTTCTTATTTAAAGATCTGTCTATAGCATACTAACATTTTCATTCTTTTGATCAAGGACTAAGGAGTACTTAGAACCACTCCTCAATACACTGCATTAACAGGTTATATAATATTTATAGGTTTTATCCAATTACATTTTGGAATTGAAACATATTCATTATTTTTGCCAATCTTAAATGAACAAGATATATATATATATATATATATTAATCTGTGTCACCCATCTCATTTCACACTCTCACTGTGTCAATATTCATGGCTTTTCCATTGAAATGTATGCAGGAGGTTAGGAAGGGAAGTTCAATTATTGATTATGGGTCATTTGCCTTTATTCTGTATGTTCCCATTACCCTTATCCTGAATTATCTAAATAAATAAGTGGTAGTTGTAGGGATACTCTGAAAGTCCCTTCCTACCCTCATTCATTTTTGTGCACATAGTAACACTATCTGACCCTGTGTCTGTCTCGCTGTCTGGACGTATTTCTGGCATCAAAACCACATCATTATACATATATCTCCTAAACTGCTTGGTACATTTCAACCAAACTAGCAAGATTGCTTCAGTATATATTGCAGTTGTGCACATGGCATTCTGTTGTTCTTGATTTTTATATTTTTGCCAATTTTTTTTGCTACAATTGAACTTTTGTTATTTTATCTTATTATAGTCTTAAGGGTATGTCTCTAAAATGGCAAGGTACTTTCGTCCAAACTTCCAGGAATGCTTTGATAATTACCATGCATTTTGTTTTTTTTAATTATCATTTTTTTTCCAGATATTCATTGATTTGTGTCATATCCACAACTTCTCTTAAACAGCTTGGTACTTTCATCCAAACAAAGAATTTCTTTATTGCAGATTGCACCATTTTAAAGTTTTTTTACATTTATTTTTTTCTCTTTTTCCTCCTATTACAAATTCGGGAATTTTTCAATATTTATAGTGCAAGTGAACACCAATGCATTTTTGTCAAGCCTTAGATAATAGTCGAAAAAAGCGAGACTTAGGTAGGGTGATTGCAACGGCGGCTTCCACAATTGTTTAAGTTTTTTCTTGGGTCTGTTTAACATCAACCACATGTGCTAGCCTATTGATATTTGATATGCATTTGCATTAGCATCAGTACAGCTCAGTTTCAGTGGCATTTCATGTCTATGCCTCCGCAGTCATGCTCCATTGACTTCGAAATTTTGAATTTTTTTCAAATGTTTAAGTTTTTTCTTGTGTCTGTTTATCGTTGCCCATTGATATTTGGTATGCAGCTGCATTAGCATCAGTACAACTCAGTTTCAGTGGCGTTTTATGGCTATGCCCCCTCAGTTATGCTCCACTGACTGAAATTTTACACTGTTTATCATGTTTAAGTTTTTTCTTGGGTCTGTTTAGCATTAATCACTCTTAGTTGCCCATTGATTTATAGTATGCACTTGCATTAGCATCAGTACAGATCAGTTTCATTGGCTTTTTATGTCTATGCCCTCCACTGACTTAAAAATTTTGCACTGTTTATCCAATGTTTAAATTTTTTCTTGGGTCTGTTTAACATCAACTTCAGTCATAGTAGCCTATTGATCTTTGGTATGCAGTTACATTATCATGATTGAGATCAGTTTCAGTGGCATTTTATGTCTATAACCCTGCAGTCATGCTCCACTGACTTTTAAATTTTGCAGCCACACAGTTGCATCCTGAAGATTATACACATTGACCCCTCTATCATGCTTGAACAATCATATGAAGATTTCAGCAATCAGGTAGTTCATACAAATAAAGACCTACATTTTGTTATCATGGCTGCTGCTGAAGATCAATGTGCAGATTCATGCGATGCATGGGAAAGGCAAGACATATTCTGTGTCAACAGTTCAAAGTAGAATTCAGAGATGTACCTCAGTCAATATACTGTAGTTATTTCATTCTTCTCTTTGCATATGGTAAACATTTTGTTTTGAGTTTTGTACAACAGTACCTAAATAGTCTTGGTAATTAAATCCAAGTAAATATTTTAGCTAGTCAGTTTGAACAACTAGTCAATTTTGTAAAAACTTAATGTATTGTTGAACATAATGTATTAATGAGATATTTTGTATATGAGTTTATGCATATAATCTATCCTTTCAAGTCATTATAGGTCATAGTTCTACTGTCAAAAGGGTTTAACATTTTAAGTCGAGCTTCAGTGAGAACTATTCCATTTTTATCCAAGAGACAGTGGAACTAGGATAATCAAACGACTTGTAAATGAAAGATTTTGTTTCTCTTATTCTGAAACTTATGATACTTTTAAGTTTTTGAGTTTCTCCCTGTCAAAAGCCTCTTCAATCACTACTGTGAGATAGCTCTTGACATTGTCACCATCCAATAAAACTGTTAGATCAACTCACATATAAATATGGATTATCTAATTGATATCCAACCAGCCAATAGTGACAAGATTTGCATCAGAACTAGAGAAATGGTAAAACATATCTTAATAAAAATTTTTGTATTTATAAATAATTAAGACTTTGCTTGTTAATGTTAGTTGGTGTCTTTTAAAAGATGTAAGAATGGTTAATAAAGCATATTATTTTGAACTTTTCTTATTTTTTCAACTGGATGTTTTAAAATGAAAGTCAAGTCAAAGCATTCAACCAACTTTTTCTATATCCCTCAGTTGAACATGTTCATAGTATTTTGTAGAATTAAAAAAAGACAGTTCACTTTATTTCAATATTTGTGGCTGGTTTTGAGAAATAACTTTTTTGTGTGTGTATCTTTAGTAGTTGATTTTACTGGAACAGTGACATGATACTCATATCTTGCATTAGCTACTTATCCTTACTTTTATGAAAATATGGTAGAAAAAGATGTTTGGATAGATAAAAGATTCAATTAAGAATATATCTTCTTATATTTGACATATAGTAGTGGGCCAGTACTTTATTGCTGTTACTCTTTTGAGGTCACTAGGAAGTATAACATGAGAAATCTCACAGTGAGTTTCAAAAGATAGGACCGTCTAAGATATATAAAGTTCCCTGGACTACCCAAGATATATAAAGTCTCTTGGGTTACTTAGATATAAAGTCCCTTAGCCTAACTTAGATATGCAAAGTCCCCTGGACTGTTCAGGATACTTTTTTGAGTTCACTAAGAAGTATAACATGAGAAATCTCGCAGAGAGTTTCAAAAGATAGGACAGTCTTTTCAAAAGATAGGACAGTCTTAGATATATAAATTAATATAAGAAAGATAACAGGAAACACCTACAATGGCCGTAAACCACAATCACATGCCACAATCCACCAGGGAACCGCACGAGAAAAACAATAAAATGACAAAAGACAAACATGGACAACGATACGAACTCGGGATAGCCGGACTTGGTACCGGCACTAGCAAGAGCTAGCGGTAGGGTTAAACCGGTTTATGGGTACCCAAATATGAAGTCCCATGGACTACCCAAGATATATAAAGTCTCTTGGACTCCTTAGATATAAAGTCCCTTAGCCTAACTTCGATATATAAAGTCTCTTGGACTCCTTAGATATAAAGTCCTTTAGCCTAACTTAGATATACAAAGTCCCCTGGACTGTTCAGGATACTTTTTTGAGTTCACTAAGAAGTATAACATGAGAAATCTCACAGAGAGTTTCAAAAGATAGGACTGTCTTAGATATATAAAGTCCCCTGGACTACCCAAGATATATAAAGTCTCTTGGACTCCTTAGATATAAAGTCCCTTAGCCTAACTTCTATATGCAAAGTCCCCTGGACTGTTCAGGATACTTTTTTGAGTTCACTAAGAAGTATAACATGAGAAATCTCAAAGAGAGTTTCAAAAGATAGGACAGTCTTAGATATATAAAGTCCCCTGGACTACCCAAGATATATAAAGTCTCTTGGGTTACTTAGATATAAAGTTCCTTAGCCAAACTTAGATATGCAAAGTCCCCTGGACTGTTCAGGGAACTTTTTTGAGTTCACTAAGAAGTATAACATGAGAAATCTCACAGAGAGTTTCAAAAGATAGGACTGTCTTAGATATAGAAAGTCCCCTGGACTACCCAAGACATATAAAGTCTCTTGGACTCCTTAGATATAAAGTCCCTTAGCCTAACTTCGATATGCAAAGTCCCCTGCACTGTTCAGGATACTTTTTTGAGTTCACTAAGAAGTATAACATGAGAAATCTCAAAGAGAGTTTCAAAAGATAGGACAGTCTTAGATATATAAAGTCCCCTGGACTACCCAAGATATATAAAGTCTCTTGGGCTACTTAGATATAAAGTCCCTTGGCCAAACTTAGATATGCAAAGTCCCCTGGACTGTTCAGGATTATATGATTTCCCTTATACTGATTTAGCTATAAAAGTCCATTAGACTGCCTTAGATATTCAAAAGTTCTTGGACTGCCTTCCAACTAGAAGTTTCTGGTTTGCCGTAGATCTACAAAGTGCTTTGGGCTGCCTTTTGTACACACCTGCCTTGACTTGCCTTCAAATACAATGGGCCTTACACTGCCGTACATATACAGGCCTTGTTGCCTTTCAAATAAAAGTCCTTTGGACTGCCTTAGAAATACAAAGTCCCTTGTACTGCCTTAGCTATATGAAGTGCCTTGTAGTGCCTTAGCTATTCAAAGTCCCTTGTACTGCCTTAGCTATATGAAGTGCCTTATAGTGCCTTAGCTATTCAAAGTCCCTTGGACTGCCTAATCTATATGAAGTGCCTTGTAGTGCCTTAGCTATTCAAAGTCCCTTGGAATGCCTTAGCTATATGAAGTGCCTTGTAGTGCCTTAGCTATTCAAAGTCCCTTGGACTGCCTTAGCTATATGAAGTGCCTTGTAGTGCCTTAGCTATTCAAAGTGCCTTGGACTGCTATACAAATTACCCTTTTGCTGCTTTATTCAAAGTCGCTTAGACTGCCTTAGATATACAAATTGTCATAGACTGCCTTAGATATACAGTCACCTAGACTGCCTTAGCTATACAAATTGCCATAAATTGCCTTAAATATACAAAGTCCCAGAAAGTAACCTAGATATATATTAAGCCCCTGGATTGTCCTCCCGTGGACTGCTTTAGCTATGAAAGTCGATGAGGAACATCAATGGGCTTTCTTCCTGTACCAAAATAGTTAAATATGGTTAAAGAGGAATTTTTAATTTAAACATCAACAGAAGGGATTGATATGCTAATTAAAATTGTCTCTGCTTTGACCATATATAACTAACTTGGTTCAGGGAGATAACAGACTGATGTTCTTAGATAAAGGAAGTCTTGGACTGCCTTCCAAATAGAAAACCCTTGGATTGCCTTAGATCTGCAAAGTGCCTTCAACGGGACTGCCTTAGATATACAAAGTGCCTTGGACTGCCTTAGCTTCTTTAAGTATTCTGCGTTAAACTTTGGAATCCTTTATTCCTGTATCATTCCTAGCTATCCTTACAAAGATTGTCTGCTTTTTATGCCCAAGATCTTTGAGGTTTATAGTTTTTGGTCTGGTCTGTCTGTCAGTTTAACGGAGTAAAAAAACTTAACAGTGTTTCAAGTGTGACCTTAGACCAATAGTCTTGCTTAACAGCTTAAAAGTTTTACAAGTTGAAAGAAAAAATAACTAGATGTTGTCGGAAACGACAGCTATCCCCGCACTCCCTGTTTGACACAGAAAACAGTTGTTATACACCCTTGGCATAATTTTTTTCATAATCTTTGAAATCTACCTATTGATAGTCATTATTGTTACTAAAAGAATTCTAGGATATATGGTTGCTAAGTAGAATTCCAAAAAATAAGTGGTCTTTGAGACTTTCAGGAAATTAACCAAAATTGGAATAAATATTTTTGAAATCCAGTTGATGAATATGTTTTTCCTAAACTAAATAAACAATTTAAGTATGGTTG
>MJUU01019750.1:99906-116419 GCA_002080025.1 Modiolus philippinarum
TGATCGATTTAAATGAACCTATTTTTCTGTCAGTTTTAAGTGTTACATGTTGCCATAAAAATTAACATATGGTCACACTTGAAACACTATATCATGAATTATATCTCTTAAATGGTAAGTGATATGATTTATATATTACGTATATGTGTTTCTTTTGCGTTATTTTTAGTAATCGTGCAATATCACCCATGCAATCAGTCGTTTTTGATATGCCGTTTCTGAGCAACCACACATACGTGATTATGTATCTAATAATATTATCTCATATTTCTGAAATATTATTTCATAATTACGATATCGTTTCACGTGTATCGTTTTTTTTCTTCATGGGTCTACGCGTCCGCAGTATACAGTCCTGTACAGTCCTGTAGCCATTCTCATAAGATATCTTACGATATTAATCTGTCTACAATTGGTCAAATGTTATTTACACAGCCTTATTGACAATGATAATGGTGTGTGTAAATGACACAAATATCACTATATACGTGACCATGTAGACATTATTTCCTGATTGTTTTTGTTGATGTATAAGGGATGTATAAGGGTTAAGAAGTAGACTTTTGTAGTTTTCTGGACCGTTATTCTTTATGAACATTTAGGCATAGAAGTGGAAACTAAACTAAGCTATGCAGAAACATTTAATTGTGTGTTTTATGTCTCTGGGCTATGCAAAAAGTTCGTGTGAAATTAAATGTAAGATGTTTTTTGCACACGTATATAAGTTAGTTTTTAAGTTATTCATGAGAAAAGGGGAAAATATATGTTCTATTTTATGTTTTTAAGTATTATCAACCCAGTCTTTCATGTGAAATTAACGTGAAAATGTCATGTCTTTCACGTGAATAATAAGTGAACTTAACGTGAATATTCATTTCGTATGAAACGCAGGGCAAATATCTCACGTTAACAAAACGTGCAATGCGATGTCATGGCCTTAGATTCAGTTCAAGTGTAACTTTGTTTTCGCCTGTACACATACACGAGTAATTCAACAGTTTTATTCAATACAATATTGTGGTCCAAGGTTATTTATACTTTACAAGAGTAAAAAAATGATATCGGATATTTAATTTTTAATATGGTGACTGCAGTTTACGATGTGTGGCTAAAGCCATTGTGATCTTTGCCTTTATACATTCTATACATGCGTGTTTACCCGTTTGGTAAAAATAAGGATCATATTCTATATGGTGCCATTAAGTCCTCGAAAGTGTCTGCCCTTCGTATAAATCTAATTGTATCTCCATCAACTATTACCTCTGAAGGCCGCCCTCTCATATTATACGTCATCGACATGCTTCCACAATAAGCCCCAACGTCAAACACAGCTAACAAACAGCCCTCATGTGGCTTTGGCATGAAGCGGTTTTTACCAAGAAAGTCCCCACTTTCACAGACGGGCCCTACAATGTCAAATACTAAGCCCTCTTTTGTTGTTGTTGGTTCGGCTAAATAGATGTGGTGGTAAGACCCATAAAGGCTTGGTCGTATAACCTCGGTCATGGCACCATTAATCACAACGAAATCCTTTTCACCACTTTTTTTGCAACCGATGACATCGCATAATAAAACGGCTGCATTCCCAACAAGGGATCTGCCTGGTTCAATAATCAGATGAATATCCTCTTGGATGCTATTTTTAACTTTGCGAATTAGTTCAGTTGGAGTTGGTAAAACATTTCGGGTAAAAATGCATTTTTTTAGTCCTTCCTTTAAATGAGGCTGTTTGTCGTCTAAAATACCACCTGCAATGTCGAGAAATGCTTGTGCAGAGATTTTGTTTGATTTAAACTGTTCTATGACTAGTTTAAAATCATGATCAGTGGAAAAATCACGAAACGCATTTTCAAAATTGTCCTTGAACACATTGTCAATACATTGCCAAGCCAGTGTTTCTAATTCATGTTTTCTGTACGGTATTCCAAGTCCGCCACCAATGTTGATATACTTCATGTGGTCAAAACCCTCTTTCTGTAAATGCCTGAACATTTTGACCAAGTTCTCGGTGCTTTCTGAAATTACTTCTATATTGTCAATAGTAGATCCAAGATGACAATGTAATCCAACAAGGTCCAGAAATGTATTAGATTGTAGCATTGATGTAACTTTTTGAAATTCTCTCTCGTCAATTCCAAATTTGGATCCTGATTTTCCAGTGGAAACATAATGATGAACATCAACTTCTATATTTGGATTGACTCGTAGAAGAACTCTCGCAGTTTTATCAAGCCGTTTACAACATTCGATTGTCTGTTCTAAATTGAAAACACTGTCTATGTTCAGAAGAACACCACTCTGAATGGCCAGTTCAATTTCCCATCGCTGTTTCCCATTTCCATTAAATACGATGTTATCCATAGGAAAATCCAGCTCCAATGCCAGTTTTAGCTCCATACCGCTAACCAGCGTCAATGAACAACCATTTTCCTTCATCAGTTGTAGTATATGGGGGTTAGCATTGGCTTTCATGGAATAATTTATTGTTGAAGAAAATTGCTGTTTGTCTAGTTCGTCTTTATAAAGTTTTATATTAGAAATAATCTTATTTTTGCTGAATACAAATAATGGTCCCTCGTCGGTTCTTATATTGTTTATATCACGGACACTAACATTTTCAATATGTAACAAACCATTGTGGTAGGAGAACAAGTCCGTTTCCTCCATAATCCACATTATATATGTGTACACAACAAGGTCTTGATAACAATGTTTAAAGTTACGTTGACTTCCGTGTCCATATTTGGAAAATCGATTTAAAATGTATTTAAAAAAGGGAGTGCTCTAAGTTCTATCAGCCCTTTTGTGGGTTTTAGGTTAATTTTTTGGTCTTCAAATATTCAAATGCTTAATTTCTATCTGAAAAGATAAGCAGAATTATATATAACGATTAAAAAAATCACGAAAAAATGATTTTCTTAAGAAGCCACTTTCATTTCTTGATCTGGATCGCTAGTTGGAATAAAAAAATATCCTAGATGATCGCATTTGCAAGTTTGTATTTGCCCATGCATACTAAGCAGCCACCCGTCCACAAATATTAACCTATCGATTAAGAGAACAGATCTTACAAAGGATGATTAATAAGAAGCCATAATCTTTAAAACGAAGTATTCAACGCACAATTTAAATACTCAAATTTTGCTTGTGAATGCTTCATTTACAGGGCATTGTTACTAATAAGAATGTTTTGCTATCAATGCATATATGCATTGCTAGTAAAAAAAATCTTGTTAGTAACAAGGCCTTGTGCTTCATTTTAAAGGAAAGATCCTCTCATTCATCATCCTGTGTTGTATAAACTAGCAGTGATTATGATAAACATTTGCTTTGTTGAGATTCTAACGAAATTTTCCAAAAACAGTGTACTTTATAATTCAGATTCTAAGTTTACAAATCCGCTTCATATTTAGAATTGAATCTCAAATCGACAGAAAATATACAACAAATGGGACGAGTTAATTACCAGTTGTTGAGTAAGCATTATATATATCTTTGTTGCTAATTTTATTTGTCCAGAATATACGGTTCATTTTTCTAAGGCAGTTATCGTGGAATACCTCTACTTTTTTCATGTCGCTCTCTATCACACGCCAGCATTCTGATCCATTGATTTGACATTACTGTTGTAAAGATGTTGTTTAATTCTCAAACTATAGTTGTTGGATTTCCAGATTGGTTGGAGTAGGGCAAATGCTGACCTTGCTTTACTGAGTCATGATTTGATGTCTTTGCCAGTACCATTATCTTTGCTGAGTATGCTGCCAAGTTAGGTGAAGTCATCTACTTCTTCAAGTGTCTCTCCGTTAACATGACAGGTTCTGCTGGAGCATTTACTATCATAACCTTGGTTTTCATTATACTAATGTTGAGCCCAATTTGTTTGGCCATACTATGTTATTTGTCTGTCTTTTCTTGTAGGTGTTTGATGTTTGATGACAACTCTGTGAGATCGTCTGCAAAGTCCAAATCTTCTTGATGGCTGAACATAGTCCACAGAATGCCTCTCATTTGTTTTCTGTTGTTTTTCTCTGGATTCAATCAATAACCATTAGGAAGAGCATAATTGATAGTATGCACCCTTGCCGTATGTATGATTTTACATTGAAGGAGTCTGCTATTCAATTTCTTAAAGTCAATAAAATTGATGTACAGTGTCATTTTCTTTGCTCTAGGATGTTGCAGATGGCAAAGGTCTGATCAATACATCGTCTCCCTCTTCTGAACCCGACTTGTTCTTCTCTTCATGTCTGTACTATAGCAGTGTTTATCCTATTTAGTAGTATTTTGCAGAGGACTTAACTAGGAACTGAGAGAAGTGTTATTCCTCGCCAATTGTTACAAGTTTTTTGGCAGTTTAACAATAAGACCTTTACTCCAGCCTTCTGGTATGGTTTCTTTTTCCCAGATGTGTAAGAGCAGAGCTTTAAATGATGTATTAATGTCCGATTTCAGCATTTCAGCATGGATGGAATCATTTCCAGGAGATTTACCATTCTTTAAAAAAATATAGATTTTTAGACTTCATCTGGGGTTGGTGGGTCCAGGTTGATATCTAAGTCCTCATTGACAGGTTCATGGCATTCTGGTTAATTTGGTTCTGGCCAGTTTAATACGTCTTTGAAGTACTAAACCCATCGATTGGCTGAATCTTGCTTTGTCTCTGTAGACAATTGACAATCCTCTTTATCTTTGACAAGAGCTGTTTCGTTATTTTATATACAGCGCTTATTTCTCTATGTATGGTAGCTTGTTCGGCCTCTTTTGCTAGGTTGTCAACAAAGATTCTTCTGTCTCTACCGAGTACTTCTTTTGACTTCTTTGTCCTTTTTTTCTTTTTATAGGTCGTTTGTAGTTGTTCTTGTTACCGTCTGGACTTCGAGTTAAGAATTTTCTGCTTTAGAGTCTTCCTTTCTCCTATTTTCTCCCATGTGTTAGATGTCAACCATTCTTTATTCTTCTTTGTTTTGTAACCAACAGTTTTTTTCAGCTGTCTCAACATGTGCTTTCGTAATGTTGTCCCAATTTCCTTGAATGTCATAAATCTCGTCAGGGTGGTCTTCAAGCACTTGAAATATATTCTTTAATTCAAGATTTAAAGCTTTTCGAATGTATTGTATCTTAAGCTTATCCACATCAAGTCGCCTTTTTGATTCAGTTTGCTGAGGATTTCTCGAATCTTTAGCTTTATGGTAGCTTGTAAAAAGTAGTGGTCAATGTTTACATCTGCTACTCGACATACTTTCACACCTTGCAAGGAGTTATGCCATTTGTTTTTTATAATGACTTCTCTTATTTCTATCCAGTTATCACATTTCCTGACCAGTGGTGAAACATTTGTTCTCCTCTCTAGAGAGAGAATACGTCTCGAGTAATTTCCCGCCGGCTTCGAGTAATTGTTGTGCCACAAATTTGTCCATCAATTTAACCAGTGCACTCACTTGTATAAAGGAGTTATTCAAAAACTATTGTGAAAAATATATATACTCAACTGTAAATTACTTTTGGAGTGTAAAAGTTCTATTGAAGTTTTAGATAAATTACAATCTATAGATAGACCAGTTTCATCTATTGACAGTTATGATTTTTCTACGCTTTATACAACCCTTCCACATAATTTGATTAAATCCAAATTGGGTGAACTTATTAAATGGTCTTTTAAATTTTCGGGTCTTCAGTTTATTTGTTGCAACAAAAAGCAAGGATTCTTCTCCAATATCTCTTACAACAATTATTGCTCCTGGACATGTGATGATATGATTAAGGCACTGAATCTCTTGCTAGACAACATTTATGTTCGTTTTGGCACCATTGTTTATCATCAGGTCATTGGAATCCCGCTGGATACTAATTGTGCACCTCTCATTGCAGATCTTTTTCTGTTCTGTTACGAACGAGATTTCATGAAAAAACTACAAAATGGAACTGTACCAAATAGTGATAAACTTATTTCTATTTTCAATGATAATAGCAGGTACACTGACGATATCCTTACTATTGACAATCCCCAGTTTTTAGCTTATGTTGACACCATTTAACCACAACAACTGAAACTTAATAAGACAAACAATGATTCTAAATACTGACCTTTTTCTGGATCTTAGTATCATCATTGACTCTGGTAAAATAAAAACTAGAGTTTATGATAAAAGGGATGATTTTGATTTTACTATTACTAATTTCCCCTTTCTTGACGGCGACGTTCCCCTAGCTCCATCCTACGGGGTGTATATATCTCCACTTGTACGATTCGCTCGCATTTGTTCTATACCCTTGATGATTTTAATGAGCGTAACCTTACTCTCACATCCAAACTTTTACAACAAGGTTACAGATTTCATAAATCATTAAATACTTTTAAGAAGTTTTACAGAAGATATGAACATTTGATATCTAGATATGACGTGACTCGCAAACAGCTAATTACAAAGGGCATTTCTCATCCTCAATTTTATTGAAATTTTGCTAAAAATGTCAAAAACTGATAAATAATCCAGAAAAACTGGGACGTAACTTACATAATTTACGTAATAGTGGATATGGACGAGATATTCTGAACAAATCCGTTAAATTGGCTTTGGATTCCAGTGACCTGAAGACTTTACATATATACTGGCCTCTCACTGATACTGCCGATGTCTACTGAAATACATGAAGACTCTTTACCAAACCCTTCGGGGAGTTTTGAGTTTGATTTTTCTTCCGTAGTGCGACAGTGTTTTACCAGCAGACTAGATTCTTTGAGCTAGCCGGCAGTTTAGCGGCGAGCACTCTTTGACCCTTCTTTCAAAATTACGTTTTGTCATATGCTTTTTCTGTTCCAAGATAATGGTCATTGAGTTAGTAGTCTACCTGTATTGGTTTTATTCGCATGTTTATGATACTATAGGGAACGGGATAGAGAAAGGCGGGTTTGGGTATCCATAAACGGGTTTAACCCTACCACTGGCTTTTGCTAGTGCCGGTACCAAGTCCGGCTATCCCGAGTTCCTATCGTTATTTATGTTTGTCTCTTGTTTTCATTATTGTTTTTCTGGTGCAGTTTGCTTGTAAATTGTGGCATGTGATTGTAGTTCCTGGCCATTGCAGGTGTTTGCTCTTATCCTGTTTTTGTAATTTGAAAGTACAAAGTACATGGGATCCCATACTCGAAAAGCATACTTTTTCCCATGAAGATTGATAGATTTATAAATAATATAGAACATAAATTGTCGGTTATTTGATTTAAAAAATTCAAAATAAACCGCTTTATCCAGTGCTTGATAACTCGATGCTATAAGAAAGATAACCGAATTGTTTAAGATTAAAATTATCAACATCACTTTAATTCAGACAAAATCAGATTAATGGTTAATGTAGTTTTATATTATGTTGAAATGTAAATTTTTTAACAGAGCAAACACACATCAATGTGCCAAGTCTTTATACATGACCGTATTCAACTTTCTGAGCGCATATCGTTTGTTAAAATTGGTTTTATCATCAAAACTATAAAGTGACCATAATATTATGTATTCTGATGTTCTCTATTGGTTGTCTAAATATTTTATGACTTTTCAATTAATTTTCGATATCGAAGACTTATATAAGTACGAGGTATATTCTAGTGTTACGAAATAAGCCTACTAATTAGCCCATTTCCTTTCTTTTTCATAAAAACAACAGATCTCATAGAAAGCTTACAACAGCTTCACTATACCCATTATTCTGCACGAATGGCATACACAAAACATCAGCAAAGTTGTTGAGAACAACTAGGTGGTAACAATCATCGCCATGGTATGCTAGCCACTAAAGAGACAACCACACCTACACAAAATCAGCCACCAGGATGAGAAAGCAAATTATTAAAATTTCCACATCTTTCAAAGGACATACCGGTAACAACAGAAGGAAAAGTATCAATAATGCTGTCAATTCAATGCAAGCACAGTAAAACGGCATAAGAAAGTATTTCCATTTGTGTCAGAAAGGACTATAAACAAGATCCAGAAAAAACAATGCATTAACAAGTGCAAGTTAAATAGAACCTTAACGAGGAGAAAATCATCAAACACCAACAAACCAAATTTAAACGTCTTAGAACAAAACTTCAATGCCATATACAAGAGAAGAGCGAAAAGACATCAGTTCTCAATATGTAATAGGACACCAAAAGCTAAGGGGTTTGAGAGCAGGAAGGAAATGGCATTTGGGTCGTTGTCTCTTTGACACATTCCCCGTTTCCCTTCTTTTTCCTATAAAATTACATTAGAAGTTGAAGTATTAATTTTTCTGGAAAAGCGACTTCAAATAAATTTTACGAAAGGCTATTGGGCAGAAAGCAATACCAATATTCTTAAATAACGTTAAAGAGATACCAAACTTAGCTGCACATGACTTCAACCGCAGTGGTCTTCCAAATGTATCGATTTGATCTGCACTGAAGAGACATAAGTTGTCGAAATAGCCATATGCAGAAAATAAATTTACAGTAACTTCATTATTTATTTTTCTATTATAGACTTAACAATTAGTGAACATCCTTACCAAGATAAATTTATTACAACAATGCCAAATATATTACTACTAAAGATGAATAATTAAGCAGCGTGAAGAGAACATAGACAATATGATCATTGTAGAGGAAAAGCATCCTTCTTAATAGTGGATAAGAATAAATAATGAGGCTTGTTTAGAGTATATTGGGATACGGGATATTTGCCACTTTTGTTAATGGGATATGGGATATTTGAGACAAAAAGTACTGGGATATGGGATATTTTGACTATGGAAAACGGGATATTTCAATAATTAATGGGATATCTTCCATTTTCAAAGGGATATTTTCTTCCAGACTTACTGGGATATGGGATATTGGAACCCCCCCCTAAACAAGCCTCAATAATTCCCATGGCACGTAGTGAAACGGGAATTTATTGTCTTTACGTTTTGTGAAACGATTGGTTAGGCGTATGAATTCAGGAGTTTCGGCTTGCGTTTTGTTAAACGATTGGTCAGGCGTATGAATTTAGGTATTTTGACGCCAAATTGCAAGGGTGATTAGGCAGTGTATTAGTTAAGTCAATTGTAGGCCCGCATTCGAGCTGTTAACATCAAATTTTCTTAAAGATTTAGTGGGTGGTATTTTTTTTTTTTGGTCTTGTATTCTAAATGGTACTTTGCAACTTTATGATTTTGCTGAACAATTTATTGTTTGATATTTTATATACCTAATTTGTATGTAATTTGTTATTAAACGCGGCAGCTCAGAAAAAATAATCAAACACAGCGAGCCTGTCAGCAAACTTAAGTTTGTGTTCTACTTGTTTTTATTTATATATTCTATATATAATAAGTAAGTGTTTACCAGAATTTAGAGTTGAAGTAGAGGAAAGACTGTATATTGATGGATCAGCAGCAAATGCCGCTAAAAATGGTGAGACAGGTATATACATACAGTATCCAAATAAAGAGAAGCATTCAAAGGCATTACACAAAGAACTTAATTGTTCCAACTCATAAGAAGAAGCAAACGTGGTGCTAAACAACAACACGAAGAGCATCAAGTCAGTTGACAGAGATGAAGACCAATATAAAATCTTTGTTCAGTAGTCCTTAGCACCATAATAACTACACTAAACTCTCAAGATAAGAATCTTCTTGTTGAGGACAGGGCAAAACAGACTCAACACACATTTAAACAGTGTGATATCATCTCATCTGTGCCAATATGAGGAGGCAGATAAGGATGCAGCACTTTACAATAAGTGACCATTCTTTCCAAGATGAACTAAGGAACACCTACATGAAACAACAGTACAGAATGTTACTACTAAAGATAAACAAACAACAGTACAAACTGTCACTACTAAAGATAAACAAACAACAGTACAAAATGTCACTACTAAAGATAAACAATCAAGCACTGTGAAGTGATTGACATAGAGCATGCCGGAAGATTCGTGGATTAGAATCTATATTAACAGATCAGCACCATGAAGCCGCAAAAAATGGAAGATAGGTTTATACATCCAGTATTCAAATGGAGAGCGACATTTTCAGGAAGTACCATTACGCCATATTGTCTCAACTACACTCATACAAGCTGCATACATCATAACAATAATTCCAACAATATATCAATTGTATTCCGGACTGTAATGATCTATCAATACTACTAGCCTTTAAAAATGACAAGGTACGAAAACTTCATTAGGCGTTATATATACCATCACGAATCGTACAACAGTGTTAACATGGAAACCCTAACACTGCGGAGTATATTGAAATGAACAAGCAGACAATCTAGGCAAACATGATACTGAATAAAACATCCAGTTAGACCTAGAGGTGAAGACAATTATTACATATCTGTTGAATACTCTACAGAAAGAAGATAACTACCATCAACTGTTACACAGATTAGAACAAACTACAATATTCCAACTGAAGAGAGGACGAACACAACAGTCTTAATCAACATCTTAACAGAGTGATACAAGTGATACCCAGAAGGACGACGGGCACAGCCGGATACAGCACAATTATTACAGGCATGCAAGAATCTCCTAGGCTTTAAAGACAGAATATGAACGATGTCAACAGAACTCCAGGAGAGTCTGTATGCAACATTCGTAGAGAAGACACCCAATTGTGAAGGAGAACGCCAGAAGAAGAAGAACGCTTTTGTTTTTTTTCTAAATTTCAGTTAATAATGAAGCATATTTCTTTTGATTTTTGTGTATCTCTATTCTCTATTTATTTAGAATGATTCTGAATTTGATACTTGTCAGTTATAAACAATAATTTCTAAAAGAATCTGACAAGTCTTTGGACTCAGTTAATTTGTTTGGGAATTTTGTTGGTATGATATTATATGTTTTTCGTTCCGATTGGGTTGGGAACTCTCCTAGCTTGTATTAGGATCCAATTTCTACCATTTCGTTGCTAACAATATTCATGTTCACGACAAGGATCTTTTTGCCTGTTAAAATGTCAAAATATTGGAAAGGAAGGCTTCCGATCTGGGACACCCTTTTTCGTCTTTCCAAATTTATGAGAAGCATAAGCTGTGATTAAATGTTATTGTAGTCGCTGCATGCTGTCCTTTCCTGTGCCGAATTATTTCCGTAAGTATGCACATTGAAAGAAATAGACAACAATATTAATAGGTGAGTATTGACTCTAACGAATGAATTACAACGGAATAGTTCATATATAAACCCCTGAAATTTTGGCATGCCATTTCACTGGTTTAGTCAAATAACAAAATACCGAAGTGACTGTGGATTTATGTCTGCATATGCGCATTTCGACAACGTATGTCTCTTCAGTGCAGATAAAATCAAAACATTTTGAAATCCATAAACCGAAATATGTAAAAAGCTGAGAGAGAACAAAATACCAATAGCATCTAAACAGGAAAGCCAAAATCAGCTAAGGACAGAGCTATGCAAAAGGGAGATACTCGTTAGGTTTAAGCAAAATTTTCTTAAATTTAGATATTGCATGTTTTCAAATAAAATCGGTTTTCGGGCCAGCACCGAAGTATTGGCCACTGGGTTGGTGAATACCCTCGGGGACTAACAGTCCAAAAACATAAAAAAAAACATGACAAAACATGGTCAACAGATATTCCGACTATGCACAGAGGTCATTTGGACAAACTACATCGGCAAACGAATACCGAAGCAAGAACGAGAAAAGGGGGAATTCTAAAATCATAAATACAAAATCACGACAATTCACAGCAACACGAATTGAGACAGTAAAGACAAAACAAATAAACAAAAATGAACAAGACGCCACAAAACTAAAGCACTAGCAGTGTGAACCCTATATAAACTGAAGTATCATCAGGTGCTCCGGAAGGGTAAGCATGATCTGCTACACGCGAGGCACCCGTCACACTGCCAGTGAAAAGTCCGGTTTTGTCACAGTCGGTGTAGGTCAGTCCGGTAATAAACTCTGGATCTACCAAAATCTGTTCTCATTTGTAAAACAGAAACATTGTAACGGTCTGTCAAATCGTGGTGACGACCGTACAACTTCTGTAGTGACAATTACAACAGTGACTGAACGCACCCTTGATGTGTAAGTTTTTGAGACAGTAATTTCGCTCTGTTGACAAAATCGCTGTACAAACTACAGGCACGGCAATAGCGAATGAGTTGTGAAATGTACACGCCATATGCCGGAGATGTGGGAATATTACTGCTCAAAAAACGGAAAGTTGACTATTGGAAAGTCGAAATCATCACGCTTGTCGTAAAGTTTTGTTTTCAGACGTCCAGAGTTGTCATTGTAGAGGTATAGGTCCAGGTATGAAGCTGATGATGGTGTATCAGTGGTCTCTTTAATTCGAGTTCATTTGTGTATATAAGATGAAGGTTATCCTTAAATTGAGGATTGTTCAATGAAAGAACATCATCTATATAACGGAATCTGAAATTAAAGGATTTTGTTAGCTTATTGTCTTTTTTTCTGAACTAGCTCTTGTATGAACCTGGCTTCATACGAATAAAGAAACAAATCTGCTAAATGTGGCGCACAATTAGTCCCCATAGGTATCCCTATTGTCTGCTGGAAAACTTGTCCTCCAAATTATGGGAATTCAGAGAAGTTACTAGGCGAAAGGAGGAATTAGCACAAGATTGGCTACAGCCGAGTTGATCTTATTATGTTGAAAATTATTTTTTCATGGCGACATGGCAAAGAATGGTCTTGTGTGGTATGTAACAAATACTTTTAAAGGAAGGCAATGTAGTAATGATTTGAAAATTGGAGACTTGACGACTTCCAAAACATGAACTTGGGTATAATCAGCTGTAAATAAAACATCAAGATATAACAGTCAGTAGTAAAGCTTAGCATATTATTGAAATATACGTGCGATTGCTTGTACAATGTACATGATAAACCTTATATCAACCTGATCGACAGTATGTACAGAACTACCTCTACTTACTAAACATACATAATATAAGTTCCCATAACATCATTATACCCTCTAAATTAAACTCACTTCGTTTTATTACATTGTATCTTTTCTTGCATTAAATACCAATTAAACATAAGTATATTTCATCTTTCCTTAATTAAGATGGCTGTGTTAGTGGTTGCCAATTTTCTTTGTATGAGTCAGGGAGGTGTCGGGGAAGGTTAATTTATATCTAATTCTTCCGAGATAGACAAGATAAGATATTCATGTAAGTATTTTGTAATTCCAACAACAACTAATTTGAAATGAATTAGTGGGAATAACACGAGGGCGTTAGTCTGAGTTTGATATGTAGTCATTATTGACATCGCTACATTTGTACAATTATCATTATTTGAACAATAATCATATTTTATTGACATGTCTTTTTATTTTATTGATAAAATAAATAAGGATATAAAATGTTTGCTTACTGTTTACATTTGCTCGAATTTTCAATATCTTTGATACCAAATTTAGGAAGAACTACTATAATAATATATAAAGCCATTGAAGTTGAAGGTGTCATGACTACTTCAAGATAAAGAACACCAATAACAACGTTGTTCCATTGCTTGGTTCTGTCATGTATATGAAGATATTTTGTCTTATGTGCATTTACTCCATAGCATTTAATTGTCATGTTATTTAAGTTGATGTCCCATAGGATAAGGTAGGCAGTCCTAATTTACACTCTGTGTCACCATATATTATTTTGAAATAGACCCATCGAATGGCCATTCCACTTAAATTTGTCCAAATTTAGCAAGTAGTTTATTAAATTTCCGATGACGGTCTTATGTTGAATTGCTATGTCGACCATCTCGGTAGACATTTAGGGTGATCAATTTTAATTTTCCTATTGTTTAGTGTATTTGAGTCTATGTCAAAGGTATTCTGCGCCCTGTTGGTAATGTTTTGTCATATCTGAATAGAATATATGAGGCAGCGTAACTTTCATACACCATTCATGCAATGTTTGGTTCAATTCGATTCAGCAATTTTCAGATGAGATATCAAAATAAGATTCCCATTTAGTCCTTTATAAATCTATGTTGCTCGTTGATTGAAAGAAACGAGCAATCTTTTAAAAAAAACATAATTTATTTATCATTCATGAGTATAGTTTGGTTTAAGTTTTGCTTTAAATAGTAACTTAAAGGACTGAAGTTGGTCAAATAAAATCAACCACTGAAAATAATTTTGTCACCTACGGCCACGTCATGCATGTCCTTATACAATGTCTGATTCATACGGGTTTAGCTGTTGAAGACATTTTACATGGACGCTTACTACGCCGACGGAGGCATATGCATAGTGATGTCATTAACTCACATTGACCTAGGTGATTTTGAAATAATATCACATTGTACAATCTCTGAGAAAAGTTACATGCAGATACAGTTTAAGAAATTGAAATGGAGATTCATTTTCTTTACCAAATCAACAAGTTCAAAGTCAAAATATTTGAAAACAGACCATGCATTAAAGCATTGTAATACGAATTTTTTACTCCTTTCATTTAAAATTTCCCCTTTCATCGTTCTTGCTTCGGTATTCGTTTGCCGATGTATTGATGATTATAATGGTATTATAGGCGTATGAGCAAGTTTGAGGAAAATTTGCACTAGTAAGCAAAACGTCTCAGTAAGGTCTAAAATCAGTGCAATTGAAAACATGATTGACAAACACTTGTCGAATATGAAATACAGTCACGTTTTATCATATTTTTGCAGTTAATAAATCAAACAATGTTTGATCCGAACATGTATAAAAGGAATATAATATTAAGAATAACAGTTAATAAACAATTCTTTATCATTATACGTCAATTGAAAATGCCAGCTTTATGATGCATGTTTTGGCTCCTGCAATGATTTGTTGTTTGATCTGCCTAATTATAACAGCAGACCACAGGTAGTCAAGATGAGCAGACGTCAGTAGTCAAGGTGAGAGTACACATTCCGGAAATTGTCTGTTTCCAAAGTATATTCATTATTGAATTCCGGGTGATTTGTAATATGCAAAAGCTATGCCAAATTTCAATTATTTAGTTTTTTTGTTTGGTTGGTTTTGTATTCACATTTTCAATTTCAATATTCCACTATGTAAACATTGGTTAAATAATAACAGCTTGGTCAGGTGCACATGCGGCATTGAAACACTGAAAAAAAATATAAGCAATAATGATAACCAGTGTCAACATTGATTTTATCTTATATCGCAAGATTATAAAATTAGCTGATGCGTACCGAATAACAAAACAACAGCAGATGCGTACCGAATAACAAAACGACAACTGAATGAAAAAAATAAAGGGATATGGAGTAAATGTACAGGGGACAACAACGCTTTAATTGTTGTTCTTCATCTTGAAGTCACAATGAGACCTTCAACAAAGAGCAAACACTCCTACCTCATAGTAAGTTAAAGACGGCCCCTAGCACCGGTTTGAGCGGATTTCACTAAATGTTGAACAACGCTACATCCATGTATCCACGGTTTTTCATCATTTTCGTCATGAATGTGGGGTCGTCAACAAGCAAACCATATCGGGCAAAGTTCTCTTACAACTCTTACAAACACTGTCTCCGTTGCCCGACAAAAGTACAATAGAAAATACAAAATATAAACGACCACACGGCACTCATCGAGTTGATTGTAAGAGAACTTGGCAAGTAAAATCTGGAGATGTGGGCAATATATATACGGATGGCTAGAAAAATAGTTTGATTTTTACAAAACAAGAAAGTTAAAAGTTGAATTTTGATGGTGCATTTATATGAGAAATTCTCAACCATAACTGACAAAATAAAAAAGAGCTAACACCTCAAGCACATGGAATCTTTTAACGGACCCCACACTGCACGAAAGACAAAGTAGCAGTCTAACAAAACCGAACTGTAAAAGTATAACAACGATGCGTCGTGTTAAGGCCACTATATAACAGAACATTGTTGCATCCTGGGAAACGAAGTGTTTTGACGACAGTCGGTACTTCCAATAGAGCCAAGCAGTCCATTGTGGACCTTATATTTTTAAAACGAATTCCTCAGCTGTATATACTTAATTTGACAGTATATCTGTCAAAGTTTAACTTCTCACTTCAGTAGCCTTTTAACCAAATTGTCGAAAAGACTTTGCTACACCATCACCTTTTTATATGAACGTTTTATCTATATATTTCAGTCAAAATGTAGTTTATCTTTCTATGCCAACATGAAAAATAAGTGATGTGTAAACATATCGGGCGTTGTTACTGAAAAGAATCCGTTAAGAAAATAATTATTGTTAGATATTGCCACTCCCAAAATTCATTTATTGATTTATGTTGGCCAAATTATTGAGAAACAAGAGGCTCTCAAGAGCCTGTATCGCTCACCTGGACAATGGCTGACATAGATAAATGGCATTTCCAATAGGAAAAACGAAACATAAAATTTAGCAGAATACTTTTTTTCTTCTAAAATTACAGTATTCTTGTTTAGTTTCCATGGCAACCGAAAGATCCACCATCCATTACAACCCATAACAGAACACCATTCAAAAAAA
>MJUU01019751.1:12369-37731 GCA_002080025.1 Modiolus philippinarum
GACGGACGACGGACGCCAAGTGATGGCAAAAGCTCACATGGCCTTTAGGCCAGGTGAGCTAATAAAAAGGTCGACCGATATATTTCGACAAATCTGTCATCTACGAGTGGGTCGTAATGAATGAAGTAGTAGTTAAAAAATAATATATTGTTAACAGGTAAACATCTTTGACATTGTGTGTACAGTGTTTAAAAATAATGTATATGATACATAGATGTTTTACCTGTAAACAATATATTATTTTTTAACTACTTCTTCATTCATTACGACCCACTTGTAGATGACAGATTTGTCGAAATATATCGGTCGACCTTTTTATTGTTTCTATTCTTTTATTTGCCATGTTTTTTTGTGCTTCAGGTCATATTTTAGATTATAAATTCATCCCTTTTAACAGCTCACATACTCATGTATCTCGTTATTTTGATTATGGGAAAAGAAGGTTTTGAGAGATTAATGAAAATGCTGAAATGTTAAAAGACTTCTGTACATTTGACAGCTTGGGAATTGGAGGAAGTGTATTCCTTAAACAGTGATACAAAAAAAAACGCAAATACCGTCCATAAATATAATACTGACCCACTCAGAAATAGAAACATAAAGCAGGAATACCACCAGAACTTTCAAATGCACTCTCAGATCTACATGAGGAAAACACTTCAGTGGAACAAGAATTGAAAGACTAGAAATGTATGGAAATATGGAAAACCTTGTTGCAGAAAAAAGACTAGAAAAATTAAGGAATTGATAATTTTAGACACCCTTCACCCTTACAAATGTAAAAGAGAGAAAAGTGTTAAAAGAAGCGTTGATTAACTGTTAGGCAAGGACAGCAAAGGCATAATTTAAACAAAAGTATAGTGAAAATCACGAACAGGTAGAAAGGTCATTTGACAACTTAGCTACAGAAGCAAAAGGCAAAGCAAGCAAGAGAATCATGAAAGTATTTTATAGAATCACAAAAAAACTTGCAGGGAACAAAAGAATAATTGAAAAACCTGTACACAAGAAAACTTGCAGGGAATAATAACAAAATACCGAAGTTACTGTAAATTTAACGAATAATTGAAAAACCTGTAAATACAAGCAGGGAGAGGTCCTTACTGATGGACAGTTGGAAAGAACACTTTGAATACCTCTTTAATCGATCAATGCCATCTAACCGACAAGACATTTCAAAAAGAAAGACTCAACTCGACATCAATTATAATAAACCAACTAAACAGGAAATTAGAAGAGCCATAGAACTATTACAAAATGGGAAATCAGCTGGTCCAGAGGGTGTTCCTGCACAGTCCATCAAAACAGGCACAAACTCATCAGTGGACATGCTATACACACTGCTTGGAAAAATCTGGGATGAAGAAACTGAATGGAAGCATGGACTTACAGTAAAGTTGCCAAAAGAAAGGAGGTCTGAATTCTATAGAGAAATTACTTTACAAAAAACAGGATAACAGTAAATACCTACAATGCCTGGGTACTACAATCACATGCCACAATTTACAAGCGAACTGCACTAGAAAAACAATAATGAAAACAAGAGAAAAACATAAATAACGATAGGAACTCCAGATAGTCGGACTTGGTACCGGCAGTAGCAAAAGCCAGTGGTAGGGTTAAACTGGTTTATGGTTTAACCCTATCACTTTAAAACAACTTTACTCTCTATTGCAAGTACGCTCTTGAACAGAATACTGCTGGAAAGAAATTGAATTCGGCTGTTGATATAAGTGTCCGGAATAAATAGGCTGCATGGTTTTAGGCAAAATATATCTTGCCAATAATAAATACATACTTGGTCACAATGGGCCATAGTTGTTCCTGTTTGAAAAATTTGCTCTGTATGTCTGCATCGCATTCATGTTTTTATTATTGGCGAAGTACTTTCAGAGAAGATCTATTAATGTTTTCCCATAGGGTCCAATGTTAATTCTATGTTCCTTGTTGGCAGCCATCTTGCATATAGCACAGACCTGAAAAACAGATTTTTAGCAGGGGACCACCTAAAACAATTGCCCATACAGAAATGAAAGTTTGCAGCAACATTGCTGCAAATTTGCTGCAAACAGAATTGTTTGCAGCAACTGTTTGCAAGAACTTTGCAGGTTGTTGCAGCAAGCTGTAACATTCCTGCAACATTCTTGCAAACAAATTTTGTTTGAAGAAAGTTTGCAGCAAGCACATAAATGTTGCAGCAACTTTTACAAGAAACTTAATTTGTTGTTTTTGAATTAGCAACCAATCAAATTAAATGTAACCACCTGTGATATAGGTCATTCAGCTATTACACAAAATTCATATGTTAAACAAAGAAAGAAATGGAGGCAAAATATTATGTTGGAAATTATTTCAAGGATTGTGGGTGGATATGCAGGTGTAGATTAGTAACTATTTTATATAAATTAGTAATATTCTTCACTCATTGTTAAATTTTTGCATTTAATAATTTGAATACATATAATTAATGAACATTTAAATAACACATACAATTTGCAGCAACAAACCAGTTCAAAGAAGTTGGGAAGAATATACCTGTAAGATGGCATTTTTTAGATGCTTTAAAGAAATAATATGCAAAGGAAAATTTATTCTGTTCAAGTTTTGGGGAATGTTAAGAGTTTTTATTCTTTAAACACACCATCAAAATGTAAAATACTACTTATTTTGTTGGTTAATATTTTTATAAAGCTTAGATATTCAGAGTTGTTAACAATATATGCTGATACATTTTATTTGAAATTGATCCTCAACATTATTCATTTGGGACAAAAATTCAACACAAAAACTGTTACATCAAAATATCCTGTCCATTATCTGGTTCAAACTTGTGTACACACATAATTTATAGACAACTATTAAGTTTCAGGTCAGATTATATTTGCTGCAAACAATTCCTGCAAAAAATTGCTGCAACATAGCTGCAAAACGTTTGCTGCAACATAGCTGCAAATGTTTGCTGCAACATTACTGCAAACATTTGCTGCAACATTGCAGCAAATATTTGGGGGAAAACTAATTTGCATACGAAAAATGACTATTTGCAGCAACATTGCAGCAAATATTTACTAAATATTGCAGTAAATATTTGCAGCAAACTAAATTTTTCTGTAAGCATGTGGCCATTAGTTTAGTTCCAATTGGCTCAACAGTTTTCAGAAAAGATCTTTGAATGTGTTTTCCCATAGGGTCCAATGTTAAAACTATGATCCACACTGGTGGCCATCTTGGATATAGCACTGATCTGAAAAACAACTTTTTTGCAGGGATCATCTAATAACTATTGTGGCCAAGTTTGGTTTCAATTTGCACAGTAGTTTCAGAGGAGAAGATCTTTGAATGAGTTTTCCCATGGGGTCCAATGTTAAAACTATGATCCATGCTGGCGGCCATCTTGGAAACAGTTTGGATCTGAAAAATAATTTATGTAAGGACTATTGTGGCCAAGTTTGGTTTCAACTGGCCAGAAGTTTCAGAGGAGAAGATCTTTGAATGAAAAGTTTACCTATAACTGATGACAGACTGACGATGTGTGAAAAGTGATGACAGAAGTTCACCCTGGTTATAGCCAGATGAGCTAAAAAGCTATTATCATAAGTAAGTCACATACCTAATATCAACATACGAGCTCTTAAGGTCTCCATTCCTCAAGGAAGGCTGGAGTTTTTCTGATGCTAACACTGCCAATGAAAGGGGGATGACAAGATCTTTGAATGAAAAGTTTACCTATAACTGATGACAGACGGACTGACGATGTGTGAAAAGTGATGACAAAAGTTCACCCTGGTTATAGCCAGATGAGCTAAAAAGCTATTATCATAAGTAAGTCACATACCTAATATCAACATACGAGCTCTTAAGGTCTCCATTCCTCAAGAAAGGCTGGAGTTTTTCTGATGCTAATGAAAGGGGGATGACAACAGCTCTCCAGGCATTTATCCCATTGGGCTAAAAATGTCTTACAAATATGTATTGTACTGTAAGCCAAAGTTTTTCGTCATTGTTTAGATTTTCAATATATACATATAATTTTCTCCAAGTCAAATCAAACAATTCATAACAAAGGACAAGACAATAAAACAAAACAGAAAAATATATTTTTATTTTTAAAGTATTATTTTAAAACAAAACAATTAGGCATATAAACTTGCAGTCTATAATTAGCACAAACAAGACGTAACAATCCACAACATGACAGAAAATTCTATATAAACAATGGAATATTATCACTTATAATAATAATGGCACATTAAATAATTATGTATTATGCTAAATACACAAGGAATAATTAATTATGCTGTACAATAACTCTTTTTGCTTTGAAGACAAAATACTACAAATCTGAAGCTCAAATCATTTAAGGGCACCTGTTCAGTTAATACCCAAGTTAAATAAAATATATAAGATCCAACTTAAAGAACATGAAATCTTTGTGTGTTTGATGTTTCATTTTGTATAACTGTTTTCACACCTATGTTGAATTTTTTTTAAAAGGGGGAGGGGTGGAGCTGCAACATATTTTTGCAAACTTTTGTAAGTATGGTAATGCCCATGTGGTAATGCCTTTACATGTTGACTTGTAATTAGATGCATCTTATTCAAGCATGTTGAGGTTGGCTTTTAGAGAGCCTTTTCCAGTGTATGTTCAAAATTAAAATACAGCTTGTTCAGTTACATTGTAAAAAGAACCAAAGTTCAATGCTTTCTTCAATAAAGTAGCTACAAATAAAATGTCAGATTGACAGGATTGTCTTCTGATTAAAAACATAAGATAATGGCAATACATAGTGATATATATCAAAAGCAAGTATTGCTAACTAAACTATACAGCAAGTCTTAATAAGAGTACATATCTTAATGTATTATTATTAGAGGTAGATGGTAAATAGAGGTAGACTTCACATATGCTGTATCATATCATTGAGGATCAACACATTTGTCTCCCTTGAAAAAAATTGATACAAAGGAATAAAACTTTCACACAATTAATAATTTAAACCTCTATGATTTGATTAGTATTTTTAAGGTTTGCCCTTCAAAAAGTGATTAAGGGATAGCAATATGAATGGGACTCTCTAACTATAATTCTACTATTTATGGATATATTTGCACTGCAAAGAACAATGTACAAATAAAAGAAAAACAAAATATGCTTACACAAGATAAGTACCTTTCAAGCAAAAATAAATATACATGTACATGTATATATTGGTACATTTGTACAGGTAAAATTTCAAAGAGGTCTAGCCAGAACCCTGTTGCTATGAATAGACATACCTTTTGACAAATTTGCAGTATTGGCATTTTTCAACTGTAATTTCCATATCAAACAAATTATCTTAATGTCATTACTTATTTTTTTACATTTTATCTATTATTGGTTTTATTATTTAATTCTTTGCTATTCACAACAACAACAAAAAATAAATAATTATACAGTAGAGTTTGTTTATAACAAACAGGCTTATAACGAAATCAGGCTTATAAGGAAGTTGAGAAAAATCCCAGGTCCCAACGCTATTTAAACAACGTATTTTCAAAGGCTTATTTTTTATAACGAAATCAGGCTTATAAGGAAGAGAATTTAAACCCAAACAATGTTTTGATCACTCAAAATTTACCTGATATAACGAAAAAAGTTTGCTTAACAAACCTGGTGTCTCCCTATCTTCCTCTATGTACAAAAACAAAATATTTCAATGATAAAATGCACCTGACACTTCTAAAATTCGTCTGAAAAACATTATACATGGTCTAAAAGCATGTTCTTTAATGGAATTTAGGCCAAAATTTCAAGAAATTGACATAACTCCTCCACTATAATTTTGAGACTTACAAACTTCCATATCAAACTCATTAAAAACCTAGAATATGGACTTTTCCCACAAAATTTTTTATTCTTGTATCTTCGAATGAAGCACATGAACCTATTTTTTTTCTTTCTAGTTTATTGTAAACCTTTCATTCTGTCCCTCTAATTCAGAACACTTTTATTAAGGTAGATAGACACTGTTGTGTTGCGCAATTCAATTGCGCATTTAAAAATAAGTTGAATACAGATTTGGTTTGATTTTTTTGGCCGTAACAGTCATTTGAAAGATTTTCCTTTGTGACGTCATAATTGATTGACTAATGTGAAAGGTCACATTTCGTCTACTTTGCCATGAATTAACTCCCTTTTCCAGTAAATAATGTTCATTACAGTAACTTTGTAAAATATCTCCATTAAAAACATGGTGACCTATACATTTTTTCACCTTTTCCCGTAGTTCAGATCATAAAAGATCTATTAACAAAAATACTCAAAATTCTCATGGATAAAAGATTAATTTTTGTTAAGTTAGGAATTGCCTTTCGATATTTTCCCCATACATTCTATGTAAAGTTAGGTGAAAAATGGCCAGAAATGCACAAATTCGACCTAGATTCTGGAAAAAACAAGCATAATGACCCATACTTTTTATTGTGGATTTCAAGTGTATAGGATGGGTTATTCAGTTGTGCCAATTTATAACAAAATTTCCATCTACCTTAAATACGGGACTTTTGAAATCGTGTTCACCCCAGAAACCGTTCTATTTTTATGCATTAAAAATCAATACATCAATGCATTGAGAGGGAATCACTAATTAATGAGCACTGTTGAGCTAAGGGTGATTTATATATAATTGATTTGTAGCGCTTCAGGTTAATTGTTTTTCGTCAATTAAACTTTATTAAGAGAATTGTCGTATAGGAAAAATTATAAATGCATATCAATTTCATAAATAGTTTGTTTTGTATGTGGAATATATTTATTACAATCCAGTATTCCTTCTTACTGGTATCCAAGGCAATCGTTTCCGCCTTCAATTACACGAGAGTTCCAATCTCAAAAGTCCCGTATTGTCATTACTTTCATTCAAAGGTGGGACCTACCCTTAGGGCAAAGGTTTCCTTTTTTTCTAAATCTTGTAAGAATGCTGATACTGGCAAAGCATAGCTATACTTTTACATACATACATACATACATGTAACCGATATGCTGACATTAATATACAGCCGTTTAATTTTGTACAGTTATAATTTTCATTACCAGAACTTTTCCCCCCAAAACTAACAAACATACATGAAAATATCATTTTTGTTAATGTCTACAAATGACCAGTATCTAGAGCAGTAAAATTCTGTCAAATTTTACAGGGCATTTATTCAAAAACTTATCACGTAAATTAATTCTTCCTTTCTTATTTTTAACAAAAATTTACAATTTAAACATAATTTATTTTTACATTTTGAAAAATGACATTCTCAAGAATGGAAAAGAAGAACAGAAGATAAATTTATATGTGTAAACATCTCTATTATGCATCAAGACATAATGGTTAGGGTTTTCTTGTCTAGCAATTTTGAAATACCCACAGAATGATATTTAATCTAAAAGATTAAACCTGGATGATTGCAGGTTAAGTATAATATAATACTTCTAATTAGCCAATCAGATGCTGGCATAGTCAAAATAGTACTTACAATGTATATATACAAAGCAATGCTACTTTCACTTTGCATAAACTTATCAATACTGACAATATCTGAGTTGTAAAAAGCTCAAGTGATAATGAAATGCTTCCGGATTACACATTTTTATTCAGTGACCTCCATTCCATGTAAAAAATTTTGAAGCCTCATCAATGGGGGCATGTATGCCTAATGCTAGGTTTACACTTCACATCAACTCAACCATGCTGTTTTATCCCGATCAACATCATAAAATTCATTTATCGAGCTAGCTCAAGATGTCCACTCTACCTTTACCCGATTGCACACGACTAACACTCGACCATTCTCGATCTCTTTACGATTTACGTATGACTTATGCTCGACTCTTATTCAACCAGCAAGACTTTGTCAGATTGAGCCAGATCATAGCCCTATTTGTGTTTAATTAACTAGATCTGGTCGTGAGATGATCGTGAAATTGTCCAGTATACTCGAGTTTTGTCTTGTTGGTACGTTTATATATATGGGGACAAAATGTTAAATTCAAGAAACAGTTCAGCATGGTGGTAGAGCAGCAAAATTTGTGGCAAATATGGCTGATGCTTCAAAGAAAGGATGATAACTGTAATAGATCTAGAGTACCAGAGAAGACGGATCTGACACAGAAGGCACGTAGCTTGGGTTAGACAATAGCAAATGGCTCAAAGTCATCATTATGGAGGAATGAATGTTCGCTTTAACATACATGTACTAGCAGGTCATCTTCCTCATCATGCGTCAGAATGCGACTGTGTAATTTTTCTATTATATCATTACATGTCGGACTAATCTGATAAATAAAAAATAAGACATATCGTCATATGATATCGATGGTAACTAAATTTACAGTAGTTTCCGTTCATAGCTTTAAACTAGCCGTCTGTAGGAAAAATCCGATTTTTTGAAAGTAAAAATGGCGAGCCGCTGCCCGTTGGGTACATCATTCACCCAGTGCAAATCTTAAAGAATTTTATTTATCTTCTAGTACATTTAACAAATCCAAAATCAATGAACCGGAACCAAACTTAAACTTGATCTGTAACTTATAGTGGTAGACTCATATAACAAATGTTAGCTTCATATCTGGAACGGTTTAGAAAAAAATTCCGGAAAACCTATATTTTACCAAATTTGTCTAAGTTAAAGGGCCATAACTCCGTCCAAAATCAATGAACCGGAACCAAACTCAAACTTGATCTGTAACATATGGTGGTAGACTTACATACCAAATATTAGATAAATATCTCTTATAGTATAGGAAAAAAGTCCGGAAAATTGAGTGTGACAGACTGACGGACAGACTGATGGACTGACGAACTGCAAACCTAAAGTCCCATTGGGGACTAATAAGAGTACCAACCTGCTTGGAAGAAACAATAGTTTATTCTTGAATTCATGTATTTAGTGAATCTACTTTTGAAGTGTGAATCTACTTCTGGAGTGTGTATATTGGGTACATTGTGGATTCAATTTCAAATTCTGTCACCATTGCTGGTCAATCGACTTTAAGCTCTCTGCGCATCATACTAGTAGCATGCACAATCTGATATTCATTTCTACAATCCTGATATAGCCATGTTGAGCTTTTGCCATTATAGTGTCCATTGTCCATGAATTATTCATTCAAATATCTTCTCCCCAGAGACTGCCGAGTCTCGATAGACCTCGGTTGGTTCATGCAATGTAAAATATGTCATGTCCACTTCTAATCCAATATAACCACCAACTGGGAATATAGTTTTAAATTGGATCTTATGAGAAACTAATTTAAACATTACCTCTGAAATCTCTAAGCCAATTAGACCAAACTTGTTACCATTGCCTTTCTCAAAATAGCGTCTGCTATATCGTCAGCTAATAAAAGATGACAGTTAAAAGGGGCACAAAGTTTAATATTGTACCCGGAGGATCTTATCTGAATTCACTGGACCGCTTGCAGCCCAAATTGGTTAAAATAGTCCTTTGGTGTTCCCCTTTCAAAATAGTATCTATCTTGTCTGCATGCAATCCAAGATGGACGACAATGGGGAACAAAATTTGACATTACTAGGATATCCATTCAAAATCTTCTACTCTGAAACTTCTTTGCCAGTTCGACAAAATTGAAATCAATAGTCCTTGGCTTGTGCCAACTTGAGATACATGTAGTATCCAGCATATTCTCATCATATCAAACTTGATCACAAAATCAGGTAAAGGTCTTGATTGGTCGAGTAAAAGTCGGATACAGGTCGGGAAAAAATCGGGTTATGGTCTGGAAAATCTTGTATAGAAAAAAAGAAAGAATTGTGTTAGTCGAGTAATGATCGAATACTAATCGAGTTGATCTGGAAGTGACTCTGCATAAATCGAGAAGGGAATGAATTAAAGTCGGGTAGAAATCGAAATAATAGGCTAAAATTTTGAAACTCAATCAAGGCTGATCCCTTTTCGACCTCTTCACGACTAGCTCGATCAGTCCCCATCTGATTCTGGACCTGTTCTCGACAATTTATGCACATGACCTCTTCACAATATTTTTTGACATGTCAAAAATATTCGAGAACACAGCCTGAGTTCAGCAGAGTTAGTAAGATCACACCGATTTGGTTACCAGACCGAACACAAGCCTTCAAGATCAGTGTAACGATCGATGAATATTCATAGATAGAGTTTGGTCGAGTTGCTAAGATCGGCAGTGTAAACCTACCATTGGAATATAACAGGGTAAATTTGTAATCTGCACATCTCAGTTGGGCGAGGCAACATAAATTTCTTTTAAGACTTTAAAGTCTTAAAAGAAATTTATGTCATCACTTGGATATGCTACTGAGCAGACATGCCACTCTGAGAATATCATTTCACTGCATAAAGTAAACTTCAGGTAATCAAGAAAATCAATGACACGTTATAATGGCCACCAATGGAAAATATTTAGTGGAGTCTGACCTTCATGCTTTTTATCTCTTACAACAAACATTAATTGCCTGACATTTAATGTCAATAATATATATTACTACAAAAATAAAGGACAATAAAACATATTTAATAATAATCTAACCAGTCACTCCCAAATAAATTACCCATAATACATTTTCTGCAAGAACAGCTGTTATGGCAGATTTCCTGGCTCAATAACGTATTATATTTGCAATTCTTCAATGAACATACCAATATTCCTCAAGTAACACCTATAACAACTCCTTCAAAACTCCTATCTTTTCTTTGTCAATCAACCAATCAAGATTCTATAGAATTCTTTTTTATACCAATTTGTCATTACTGGAATATCAAGGTAAACCCCTTCAGGCAGTACAAATTGGTATACAATAGAACTTCTATAGAATCTTGATTGGTTGATTGGCAAATAAAAGACAGGAGTTTAGAAGGAGTTTTATTGGTGTTACTAGAGGAATATTGGTATGTTCATTGAAGAATTGCAAATATAATACGTTAAAGAGCCAGGAAACTATAAGCCATAACTATTACAAACTGCAAGCACCTGTTGTAGATTTCAGTAATCATGTAATATTACCATAAAGATTTCTATCTTTAGTGTTGTTTATATCAGAGTCAGAATTTTGGATTGCTTTTACATCAACATAATTTAATTGAGCTGAAAATCGAGATTTTCTAAAGAAGCACAACTTTGCCCACACTCCTCGACACATTGCTACCAGTTTTTCATCTTGGGACTCCATTTTCTTGGCAAATTTTAGTTGTTTTCTGAAGGAAAGAACAAAGCTAGAGGTATCTTCAAAATTATACAGATTATATGTACATTTGTATTTGATTATTCTTATTTTCATTTTGAATGGCCATGAACCATTTTGGATTAAAGCAAGAAAATGCTTGAAAAAAAATCTTGGATACACAATTTTTTTTTTCAAATGGCACTATCCAAGATCTATTTCGATCTAAGAAGAAGGATCCTTGAAAGAATTCTGTTAGTAAATGCTCCTTGTGATACTCAATCTCTCAAAATAAAGCACTGAATAACCTGTAATGATTTGAAACAGTATGCCATATCATGGCATCATAATACAAAGATTCTACCATAATATCAGATAGGTGTGTATCAATTATCTTTAAAGGATTTTCTAAGAAAAATTCAAAATAATCGCAGTATCAAAAATGAACATTTTATATTCTGACAGGTCTAAAAAAATAACCATATCTCTATAAGTGACAAAAATTGACTATATCAATTATCCTGATGTTTCTGAAAATGCATCACACAAAATGGGAAGATCATACAATGCTGAGGGACACAAGCTTATGGATGGATCTAAATACAGAGAACTAAGGCAGTGTTCCCCTATTCTAGGGAAGCAGGAGTACAAAAATGGTAGTTTTTGGTCTTCGAAGATTACAACCTTATAATGAAATGAAATAATACCTTCAACTTTTTAAATCTTCCCACAGCAAAGTTTGTGGGGTATATAGTTTCACCAATGTTTGTCATTTATATATTTCGCAACTAAGTTTATTAGATGGACCAGCAAGGGAATTCTTATCATTCTGATACAGAATTTTATTTTTATTTTTATTTTTGTACTCCCCTTCGGGTTGTTGTCTCTTTGACATATTCCCTGTTTCCCTTCTTTTTCTATTTGTTGCTGTCTAACGTTCTGTGTATGTCTTTAGCTTTTGATTTTTGTAAATATTACTCCTTTGTTCCTTTGTCATTCTACTTCCATTGTCCGATACACTTAGTTTGATTAAAGTATTACCTGATAATAATTTTACTTTTCTCAAGGTACCCTCTCTGCATCAAACTTAGAGCAAAAAATAATTTACATCTAGCTATGGTTAAAGGATCTGCAAGCTCCATGGCAACCTTGAGTTGTTGAAAAGAAAGCTTTCCAGCTATAACTGCCTGAAATATAGATTGAAATTCACATTGTATTTGGAGAAACTTTACTGAAATGACTGATACATGATGAGAGGTAAAAAGATACCATATGTTATAATAGTTTTTCTCAAATTTCTAGCAAATTTTACCAATGCCTGACCAGTGTGATAAAAATATTTCTCATCTCTAGTGAGAGAACAACTCGCGTGCGATTTTCCGCCAAATTTATTCGAAACATAATCCTCAGTGTTTTACATTAGGTCTTTAGAGAAACATTTTCTACAACTGAACCACGTTATGAAATTTCTCACATCTTGCTAAAAATTTTCCAATGTTTAGTTTAAAAACTCCGAAAGCCTCATTTTCAAACATTTGCAAAATTATTTAACTGGATGTAAGAAAAATGTTATAATCAACTTAGTTCTCATTGTAGAAAGTATATTTATCTTTTTACTGGCTATGAGGACAATAGAAAGATTATGTTCACAAAGACAACAGTCATTTCCCCAATACAAAACAGAGGAAAATAATCATTGTTCAGAGGAACCATTAACTTTCTATTGCTTGATAAGCCTGTAAATAAATGTTTTATTGTACTGAATAGAACAAAAGTAAGCAGAATTGTACTGTAAACAAAAGAACCTATATCGCTCACCTGGGTCCAGTAAGATCCAGTAGCCAATTAATTACATTGTCAAAAGACATCAAGATGTACTTCATCTGCTGATTATATTTCATAGTTCACTACAAATGAATAATTTTCAGATCTAGAGAAGACCTCAAACATATTTTCCAAAAGAATCAAGTACTGGCCACCTTGGATAAAGTTGGACATGCTGGACATTGCACAAGGAGTAGATGAAGTGACCAAGTTTGATTCCTGATGGCCTAGAAGTTTCAATGAAAAAATTTTGAATGTGTTTCCCATGGGGAAACATGCAAGTAAGTTTCCCAATGGTGCAAGTCTTGCTTAGGAGGTGACCATGGGTCTGCCAAACACTTGTTTAAAGGCACATCTAAGGACAGTGTCTGACTAAGTTAGATTCAAATTGCCCAAGTGGGTAAAGAGAAAAACTCTAAATGTCTTTCCCATATCTCCAATGTTAAACTATGTTCTGCCCTGGCAGGCATAGTTTTTTCTAGATGGAATGAAATGAGTCACTTTGTGAATTTGGTGAAGGACCTCCCAAAGGCGATTCCTGTAAAGTTTGGTTGAATTTGCTGCTGTGGTTTCAGAGTAGATGATGAACATTTGAAAAGCTAGTGGATTATGCTTGGTAATAATCATCCAGACAGTCTCATTCTATCTACAACAGTTACATAAAAACGTTGAAACAGCAACATGCACACATTCAAACACTACTTACATGAGATTCAAAATAGTCTCCAAGTGAAGAATAAGCACCACCCAATGTAGACAGCCATGCCATTGCTTCTTCTAAATGCATTTTCTTTATTAATATCCCTTGGATTCTGTAGTACCTATATAACATGATAAATAACTGTATTCACATAATGTTGTTAAAATAAACAACACATATAAATAATCAATGCTGTACTTCTCTCAAGTAATTTTAACCACACAATTACCATGTGTGAATATCAGAATTACCTCCCTTGTGAAAGCTCTGTCCTCAGGATGTACAATATTTATTTAAGGCCCTTAAGTTAATTTTTTCCTCATTAGCTCTAATGACACATTTACTGGATTATTAATGGATATTTGTTACAACTGATGAATATATCACTGGTCAGCAAAAGATGTTTCTAACCCTTATAAACCCTATCTTTTGTCTGTTAAGTAAACATTCAAAGCGTGCAGTAAGACCGGCTATAATGATTGTTCTTTGTTTTTTTTTGTATTTTTTTATGGCAAAAGATTGGTCTTGTTTTATAGTGATAGCTTTTACAAGCCTCCTTTTTCCACTTTATCTGTTTCATTCAAATTATGTTTCATAACCTATTGTCAACAAGCTTATTTATAACTCGACCATATGTCTGCTGAAATAACAGTATCTACATCTTACCAAGAAAAGTCAATCTTTTGTACTGGATACAAGGGCTGCAATTCAATGACATAATAGACTTCTAAAGCTCCATCAAATATCTCGGAGAAAGGTCCTTCACTTGGATGGAAGACATACTGAAAATGCAAGTGTTTTTTTAGGTATTTCATAAATCTCCGTCGAAACTTATAACATTGTTGTAACTCTGTTGTAACACAAGAGGCAACATGAGCATCTAATTGGAAAACTAATTTAAAAATTGGACAGATTTCGGTGGCAGCCACACCGCAACAAACTCCTGGTACAATATTTATGTCTTTTTCTCCATTCCTACTACAGTGTTCTGACTGACATAGTCCATAAACGTTCGGGACAAGTCTCAGTAAGCATGGATAGATCTGTTTGTTGTAGTTATTCAGTATTAAAGCTACTCCAATCTCTTCATCACCAAACTTGACATTTGCCAGTTCATGTCCATAAAACCAATAGTTGTAAATCCTGTTGTCAATGACAACATAAATTAACACTTCAGTCATGACATTTCTGTAATAATAAAAAGGGCAGAGATTTAGATTAAAAGTCACCTCGAATAAATGTTTTTTTTTTCATAACAAAAATGGAGCCAAGACTCTCAAAATTATTATATGCATGCATCCCTTTTGTACAAAAAAAAATCTGCCTTTTCAGTTATTTTTCTCTAAATTAACATGAAATGTAAACTGATCTCAAACCCTGGTTAAAACCCTCTTTTTAATGCAATGAATATCAAATATAATATATGAACAGACAACTGTAAAAATACTTACATGTATAAGAAATAAAAATCAGAGCTGTTCCCGATATTTCTAAATAAAGGGCTATGTCGAGCGCAGCATGTTGACCACTGAATGATTGTGGACATGTTAAGAGCTGGACACAGTAATAAGCTGAACACAAACATGTAACATAAATATTAGCCCTTTTGATCCATGAAAGCTCAGAAACTGTAATGCTTAATCTGTTGACATACTACTGACAGCTTACATCAAGATGAATCCAGAGAAAAAAAATTCAATCGAAGTTCTATGAGATTTTACATATTTCGGAAAATAGAAATTTTGGCTAGTTTGACCCCTTAAGCTCAGAAACTGTAAGAGCTACGAAAAATTCATTGGCCTCTTGCTGAAACTTTACAACAAGAGGAATTCAAAGAAAAAAATCCCATCAAAATCTGATTAAAAATAAAAATTTTGCATATTTTGAAAAATTGCAATTTTGGCCCCTTTGAACCCTTATAGCTCAGAAACCGTAATATATACACAAAAATCTGTTGATATACTACTAAAAGCTTCCCACAAGAGGAATTTTAAAGAAAAAAATCCCATCGATATTCAATGATTTTACATATCTAGTAAAATTGCAATTTAGGCCCTTTGACCCCTTATAGCTCGGATACTATAAAAGCTACGAAAAATCTGTTCTTACTGCTGAAAGCTTAAAATAAAACTTTTAAATAAAAACTAGTTGCCTTTTGGGCCACCTTATCTTTACCTTTTGGCAAACGAAATGAATCATATTTATACTCTTTTAAGTACATGTATTGACTTATACTCTTTCATATCTTTTTCAGCGTTCAGTTGATGTCAAATAACAATGTTAAGCGTCTTAATTAAAGAAGTGTAGTCCACATGATTTCTCAACAGGTAAAGCTTACTGAGAGTCATATAAGTGGCTAAATTTCGTGCCCCTACCCATTTTTCCTCTTTGCCACTGGCGATCAAAACTTGTTGCCCCTTTCACCTTTTATTTCTTATACTTATAATTTCTTTGATTTGATTTAACTGTTCTCATCCTGATAAAGCTGAAAAATTGCTCACTGGAGAGTAATCACTATCTATTCAATGTATCTATCTATACGTTCCTGAGGACATGAAAGAGAGCAGAATAGGCTTAATTACCTGTCCCTGTAAATTTCCCCCATTCTTCCAGTGGCAATCAAAACTTGTTGCCCCAGTTGTTTCTTCCACATTAAATTCTCACTCCTTTTACTTACAATTTTTTAACATTTATTTATTTGTTTTTGTAGTGATATAGCTGAAATATTGCTAACTGGACAGGAAGTAAATTTCAAACCCATCATTCAATCAATTTGCTTGCTATTTTTTACAGCTTCAAACACTGAGAAGATCACTGGCCACCAAAATATTTTGACTCCCGACCAAAAATTTCAGTTGGCGATCATTTTATTGACAATGATCACCAACTGGCGACCTTAAATCAAAGTCTACATTGAGGCCTGTTATAGGACCTCAAATTTTTTGTGGTCGTATAAAATTTCCAGATTTTGTGTCTTATTTCATGCTGTGCAAGCAAAATTAAGGTTCTAAAGTACAACATCTTTGCTTTCCTGATATGGTACTGTAACTTCACATACATTGCTGAGTTCTGTCACATTTCCCCCACTTCATGACTTCATGAGTCATCATGCAATGTACCAAAGGTAACTGAAGAATTATATTTGTAGAGACCTGGGTTAAAAGGATTGGCCTGGCCATATCTAATACTACAAAGAAACACCTTGATTGCATCCACTTTTCAAAGTTGTGTATATGTGGGAATACTTTTTTTCACACTAGCTTATGTGGATGAAAATGTGAAAAGACAATGGATGGCCAATTGATGGGATAAGCTCAAAAGGCATTTGGCAAAGTTAGCATGCTGAGCTAAAAAGACTCTTCCTATATCCTATACACACTTTGTCTCATCAACATTGATTTGTATACATGGAGTTTTAAACTTACTGATTCAAGTGATTTTCCTTCTCTTTCCCAACAGGGGCCCCCGTCCCATGCTTATGAAAAAATTAGTTGGTAAATCATTTGCTTTGGGAGAACAATTGCAACATATTTTTACCTTTCACTGAAGAAAATTTTATTATTGCAGTATAAAAAAGCAACAAATCTATTAATTTAATCAACAAACAAGTAAATAAAAACAGTAGTGAATACTTGTTTCTGATAAAAACAAATGTTGAAACTTTGAAAATTTTTGTACATTAAATTTCCAATTGTTTATTTCTGTGCATAGATTAAGATAACAAGTGGCTCTCAAGACCCTGTATCTCTCACCTGTCCATTGATTAAGATAGACATTTTATGTTAAAGAGCCCATTAGTTCTAATATCAAGTAGTTTAAGGGGAGAAATTTCTGTAAGTGCTTTCAATAGGGCCAATGTTTCACTATGTTTCCTGTTTGCTGCAAATCTTTGGTAAAGTGTGAACCTGAAAAAAAACAAACACTTTTCTTTGCAGGGGGCCACTTAAAGACTATTGTGACCAAGTTTGGTTCCATTGGCTCAGCAGTTTCAGAGAAGATCTTTGAATGTGTTTTTCCATAGGGTCCAATGTAAAAATGAAGTTCCACTTTGGCAGCCATGCTGGATATAATGCTGACCTGAAAACACCTACTTTGCATGGTACCACTCAAGGACTATTGTGGCCAAGTTTGGATCTGATTGGCTCAGCAGTTTCAGAGGACAAGATCTTTGAATGTGTTTTCCCATAAGGGATAGAGTTAAGTTCCCTGCTGGCAACCATGTTGAATATAGCGGGCACCTGAAAAACACCTATTTTGCAGGGGATCAGCCAAGGTCTATTCTGGGCAAGTTTAATTCTAATAGACCATATCCGAGTTCTGGTATTCAGATTCACCAGTTCTTGTTTGTCTACCCTACATATATATACATGTCACAAGCATGTCTGTCCAATGTGACCAACTTAATGACGTTTTAGGCTCTATGACTTGACGTTTTGTATACTGTGACGTATTTAAAAATAGTCTGGTAAATCCTGATGTCATAGGTCAGATATGGTCTACTGGCTCAGCATTTTCAGAGGAAAAGATATTTGAATGTGTTTTCCAATAGGGTCTATGTTAAAACTATGTTCCCAGCTGGTAGCCATCCTGGATTTAGCGCTGACCTGAAAAACACCTACTTCGCAAGGACTATTGTCATGATTGTGGCCAAGTTTGCTTTCAAGTTTGCATTTGGTTAAAATAAATTTAAAAGACACTTTGATAAATGAGTGCCAAAACATTACAAAAAAAATTATTTGTATTGAATATCTCTTTAAAACATGCAGTTTTCAATTGTTTCACTTCATGCTTTCTAAAGAAATTCCTGTCTCGACTATGGATTGAAACATTGTACAGGAACAAGGTGAGTTTAAAACTGTTAACCTCTAAAAAAAAATTAAAATCTAATGTATGTCTTCCTAACAAACTTCCTTCGGTTTAATTTCATTCCTAAAATACACAGAAAAATTTCAAGATTTTCTGAATATCCTGTTTATATTGAATCAACATGATCAAGCATGACTACCTGGTACAAATGTAAATGCATATATATGTTTAAAAAAAATAGAATCTGTGACAAAATGAAATTTACATAATTTTTTAAAAAAGAAATTGATGTTTTTTATATGTTTCCTTTGTTTTTTAAACTGTGTAGACAATTTCTTACGTAAATAGAACAGACTTGGGTGTGGGGTTTCCTCACCGTTCATTGAAGATCGTATGGTAGTCTGCTTCAACCAGACTCTTACATGTATGTAGAGAGTCTGGTCCCACATAACACATATACATGTTACCGATAGACGGCGCGAAAAAAGTAGGCGGAGCTAATCAGATAGTAAATAAATAANCCCGTTTTCCTTCTATTTCCTATTGGATCCCCACCATGGATCTATTGTCAGTATCAGGATTTTCGAGTTACTAATATGAATCTCTTTTTACACCAAATATGGGAACCCCATGCTAATAATACGCAAATCCAAGAACCCTACAGGAACGAACTCTAACTGGTATCAGTTTTCCCTCTTGGACACTGTTTAAGTCTCCATACAGGCATACACGAAAGGGCTTCTATCTTGAAAGTCCTATACTTAAGATAACATCATTGTATATCTTCATCAATTGCGGTCTCGATGAAGTATTCCTTTTTAAGCAAACTGGAAACAGGATCGTGGGAAAAAAGTGCAAATGAAAACAGGAAAGGATGTCAAGCATGAAGAGGGAACTGCCGAAAATTGTGCCTGTGAAACGGGAAAAAACCTGCATCTTTAAGAGTCTTTGTAAAATATTTTCCCGCCCATGAAACAGATAGTGTAGAATAAATAGATGGGATTTTGGGAAAGGGGCCACCGTTGAAACCCCCTAAATTGTACCAGTAGGTGGAGCAAAAACAACAGCACAGAATAGGCGGGGAAGTGGTTAAAATAGAACAATAGAAATTGAGCTCTCGTTTAAATGAGGTAGAAATGTTACGTTTTGGATTGTTTACCATGGATGCATAATTATAAAAGTTATTTCCAATGGAAAAAATACTTATTTTTCATTCCTTTATTTTGAATTTATATGAAAACAACATAGATTGCCGCAGGTGAAAGCACAGATGCATATACTATGCGCAAATCGGCATAAAAGATCAAGTTAATGTCTGTCTTTTAAAGTGGATCCCCAAAAAGGCCATCTTTAGATTTTGACCAAAATTTGTATACGGATTGCCAATATGCATGTTAATCCATGTGCAAATTTTCATATCCGCCCTTTGTAGTGTTTCTCCAGAATAAAAGTTCAAACATGGTGGAATTTTTATCTCCTTACCATTCTTTCTGTGGTTTCTTTCAGGAATCAACTTTGTATAAATAGGAAACTGTCAACTAATCTCTCTAAAAGAATACCAAATAGTAACCACCCTTATATTACACTTCAAATACTAATTAACACGTGTCCGAAAATCTTGAAATTTAACGAAGTGAAAATACTTAAAAGTAATACATCCCCCTTTGATTGCCCCATATATTTAATCACAGTGAGTACAAATCACTCGCGAGCTAAAAATACAATGAAAAGTCCATTTTCTCCCCATTTAAAAACTTGAAAAAAGTGGATCCTGAAAAAGGCCATGGTTTAAACGATGCATAATTATGTATTTAATAAACTCCGAAATTTTGTTTCCGTCCATGCCCTCTGAGGGTGGCTAGATTTTTTTCTTTATTATCATAGTTTTGACCATCAGATCAGAGTTGGTTTTAAAACAATGTTTTATGAATCAATCACCGACATTTATATATTTCACAAATATCTGTTCCGTACAGCGATTGTTGCAGCATAAGATACATAGTGTGCGAAATGTAAAAGAACTACCGCAAATATTAGAAATTTGATTTGTTTTTACCGTGGCTGTGTCCTCACACATTTTGTTTATTTGAGGAGATGGCAGGTAAACAAATTTACAGGGGAGACAATTTTTGTGAACTACTTCCCTGCCTGAGAATATATAAATGCCATATGATTGAGGATTGAGGCAAGTCAGTGCCTAAATTGCAGGCGCAAAGAAATGGTCTGCAGTGTTATTTTAAGCATGCACATTGAAGTATGCCCCTTATCTTTAGGGGTGACTTGGATAAGACCCGTGTTACCCAACCTCATCAGCATATCAGGCTAAGCTCACTGCTCACAGGGGCCGGTAACATACGATATTGATAGACCGGGTCCCATATATATGTATAAGAAGGAGTACATATATATGGGACCCGGTCTATCAATATCGTATGTTACCGGCCCCGGCCCTGTGTCACTGCTCAGCTTCAAGGAGACTGAAAACTGATTTTGAATCACAGAGAGCATGAACGTCAGAGGTGAGTGTAGTTCAGTTTTAAATAATTGCCTTCTCTTACCTTCCATCATTTGTCACTGCCGCTAAACATGGTACATGTACTCAGAAATCCTTGAACTATTTTTGTCAATTTTCGTCCTTCGACCTCTTCGACCCGTCTGCTAAACAGAATCGTTCAAATGTTTGATTCGAAGCGAATAGATAGTATGATTCAAACATTTAAAAAACACGGATGAACGGATATCCGGTGTATGAACAAGAATGCAGTGTTGATAAACAGTTACCAAATAGATAGATTTGACTTTGATATATATCTATTCAACAAAGTGAGTGTATACAAATACTCACACTGCACATAAACTTTAAATGCAGATCTTAAGCACATGATATTTCATGGTTTTTCAAGTAAAGCAATGAAATGATATCACCACTGGCCTATAGGCCAGATTTATGACTGCCAGACCAAACACAATCTTAATTGAAAGACTTTAAGTGCCTTTGATAGCAGACAGAAGTCGAGACATGAAGAAAACTGTATTTATTAATTACCATACCTGCCAACTTTTGAAAATCTCCATGGGGGTTTTTATGCGCGAAATTCCTTTTCATTCGTATGAGATTTAGCGGCGTTTTGCGCGAAGTTTTTTTTTGGGTCTTATACTTGATGCTCTTTCTTATAAAATACAAACATCTAGGTGTTATAGAAGACTTTACTTTTTATTGAGGGAGGCAAGACATTCCCATTTTATTGTGTTTTGAGCATTTCTGCTGGTTCTTAAATATTTTTGGTCAAATAAATCAGTTGTGAACTGTTTTTGGACCATTTTGTGTTTTATGTTCTATTAAATTTTAACTTAGTTTTAACTGTTAAAGGGAAACAAAATGCAGTGCTTGCTGTTAATCATTATGTTGCTGTTATTTGAATTAACAGTTGACTGTTTTCAGGAGAATTAAAGATTGTAAGCTTGTTAATGCAACCACTCTCTCTCTCCTTTATTATTTGCCTGATGTACATTTACTGCATTTCTCCTTTTATTCCAATCTTCAATAAATAAAGCAAGAATTACATATTTTCAATTTTTTTTTTTGCTTTTTCTGATTCAGTCAAAAGTGTGGTGTTCTGGGATTTTGAGTGACCTTTTGTGCATTACAGTACCAAAATGTATGTTAATGTCGTTAATGCTACTCAGTTCAACTATGCAAACTCTGCATTACGNCTCTCTCTCTCCTTTATTATTTGCCTGATGTACATTTACTGCATTTCTCCTTTTATTCCAATCTTCAATAAATAAAGCAAGAATTACATATTTTCAATTTTTTTTTTTTGCTTTTTCTGATTCAGTCAAAAGTGTGGTGTTCTGGGATTTTGAGTGACCTTCTGTGCATTACAGTATCAAAATGTATGTTAATGTCGTTAATGCTACTCAGTTCAACTATGCAAACTTTGCATTACGGGGAACTTGCAACAACATAGTCAATCGCGCAGCCATCCACGGAACTGTCAAGTGTGGTGCTTGCAGTTCGTTGTTTCAGGGATTGTGAACCTTGATTCATAACTCAAGAACTGTTCACTATGATTGCCAGTGGTCCATCCAGTTACATAACTTTATTTACGTCGCCGAAGCCTTAAAATCAACAAAAAATCACCAAACTCGTCATATTTACGATTGTTTACACGCCCGCTCCAATCAGCTGTTTTTCACGCGAATATCGCGTTACTGATGAAAAACCGATTCTGATTGGCTAATATCGAGAATCTGGTTAACTCCCTTTCGAGAATTTGGATTATCTCCCTTTCAACGGTCAAAATCGTGTAAACAAACATTTTTTCGTGTGAATTTCTTCAAAATCGTGTTTCATGCCAAACTTTTGTTTCACGATCGTGACATCGTGACAGAAGGTTAAAATCGTGTAGATCACGCCAAAATCGTGAAAGTTGGCAGGTATGAATTACTCAAAGTTGTTAACCCCACATCTGACCTGTCGCAAAAGAGACATTACATGTATGTATATTTTATGTATGGAGAGAATAGCAACTACGGTAGTTAGAAGTTGTTAACATGCTTACTTTGCCATACCGAATCCGGGTCATTTCGCGCCGAATCCCGTTCGCACCCTGGGTTGTTTCGCTCCTATTCCTTTTCGCCCCGGGTGTTTTCGCGCCGATTCCCGTTCGCCCTGGGTCGTTTCGCTCCACTTTTATATATTTTTTTTACACTGTTTCCTTTACGTATTTGATCAGAATCTGTTTTGGGAATACCGAAAATGGGCGCCGGAATCTCTCAGAGTCTCTCTTAGATGCTTTTTTTTATGGTTTTCGGTTGCGTTTGATTATTTTTTTCTTCTTTATTCTTTCTAACAATTCTGAAACTTCGACAGTTTAAATAATTAAATTTGCATTGAAGTGCATTCATAGATGGTACGGCGGTATGATCATGCAGACATTTTTTTTTAATTCAGGTAATTTATACACTCCGTAAGACATAGAGACCAAGAACTAAGCAGAATGGAGAAAAAACACACGTGCCATTGACTTGCATGATAAAATGAGTTTGTCTATTTGGATTGTACTCCTGGACAGTAAACTCTGGGATTATTAACAAAATACCATTGTTCAGTTTTTCAACTTGTTATATTTTGAATCTGATTAAGAGATAAAGATATAAATACATACATATAGGCTTTAATTATTTAATTATTATTCTGATAGATCAAAAAATGATTAATCAATTCACTTCGTTATATCAAATGATTGGTCTTAAACTATTTAATTACTTCATTAATTATTTAATTAGGATGTATGGTTTGAAAATTATCGTTCACTATTTTTATTAATTAAATTCAAAAGTAAATCCGACATAATTATGTCAATATTATATCCATCCACAGCCAATTATGCATTATATTACCTTTAATTATCGGAGCGAAACGACCCACTTTTCAGCGCGAAACAACCCCGGCGCGAAATAACCCGGAGCGAACGGGTAATAGGAGCGAAACAACCCGGTACCTGCCATACCTGCCAATTTTTGAAAACCTCCATGGGGTTTTTTCTGTGTGGTGTTGTTATACATTCGCGACATCTCCGCGGAGGAAAAGTACGGTTCCTTATTTTTTACCAACCCAATGTGAGCGAAGCGAACGATGGTTGGTACTTGTAAACACTTTTCATTCTGAAGCGGAAGTGGGAAGAGCTAAAGCTGTATACGAGGTTTCGAACTGAAATCGCAAGTCGCGCCGAAGGCTCGACCACACTAGAAAAAATATTAAATGATGAAATAAGTAGTATTAACAATTTATCAGTATGATTCGTGCCGAAGGCACGACCGTATAACTAAAGAGACAACTCGTCTGTGTTTCATATTTTCGAACACGAGATCACACGAGACAACGCGTGATCACACGAGACAGGCAGTTTCGTATGTGTAAATTAATGATTAATATGGAAGTCAAAATGTCTTGCCGAAGGCAAGAATAATATGAACAAATTGATACAACTGTCGTGCGACCACTACCAACATAAATAAAGAATAAATAACAAAGAAAGTGTGATTCCCCATAACAACGCGTTCGTCATTTGCCCATGATTTGGCTAACATTGGGTTGCCGTAGCAACGCATTTCCCCAAGTATCTGAGTCAATGTAAAGACGACCGCTATGATAAGGATAAAACTGTCGTGCTGGAGGCACGAACATTGTGATTAATAGCAAACAATGAATAGTGTCGATGTGCCAAAGCCAAAAGGCACCCCGGCCTCAAGTATCATGACAGGAATGAAAACGGGGAGCACGGATGTCATGACAACGTAAATAAAGATGGCAGTAAATTGTTGACAAATGTTCATGCAATCATTTATCAAAAATATGCCCATGTAACAACACCAGTGAGCTCTGCGACGATGAAAATGCTATGAATGATATATGTCTTACCTTGAAGTTGCCTTATGTTGATAGCCCACTGTTGTGAATATTTGACTGAAAACTTTCAAAATGAATTGGCATTACGCTTTAAACATAATGATGCTCAAATTAATTTGAAAATTGTCAATCTTCAAATGAAAACAACTAAGCATCTGCTACGCCATGTACGCTGGAAATATGTTACACTTCAAGGGTCGACAACTACAGAAGTGCTATTGAGATTGCAATGCATTCAGCATGTTCAGAGATCGCTGTTGATCTATATTTTGGGATCGTGAATTATAAAATAATCAGACTAGGTGTAAATTTGAATATTTTACTATGAATTGGAGAGTATTTTTAGGGAACTTGAGCACACCTGTCAATAAAATAATTTTTGATACGATGACCAATGGACCAATGATGTGAAAACGGGGGGGGGGGGG
>MJUU01019751.1:45253-59077 GCA_002080025.1 Modiolus philippinarum
TTTTTTTCAGCGTAATCATATAGCTACTGTCTACAACTGTATAACTTCTTCGTCTACATTTTGCTCAATTAAGCTAATCCTAACTTGGAATTCGAGCTAAAAAGTCCCAAAACACCGTTAAATTATATGATATTAAAAAGGGCAACAAGTATACAAAATTCTAAGAAAAACTTGTCAAGTCTTGAGGTTATAAAATGTATGTTGTGATGGGAGTCTATTTTATTTCAGATCCCCGGCACCTGAATTGGTTTTAAGGGGCTCCAGCTACACAGCTGCCTGGCACGTCCCCAGTTGGTGGATAGGGGGATGCTCTGTCTATGCGGGGTAGTCAGGTCATAATACAGAAAGCCTGACCGCGAACCATTGTGGCCAAACTGTGAGGAGAATCGCAACGCTCCATGCAGTATAAAGACCCCTTCTATATTGTCTGAAGAGAGCAGAGTCGCTAGGATTCGTATAGAAGGCTAATTTTCCTGCTCCTACCCATTTGTCCCCTTTTCCAGTGGCAATCAAAACTCGTTGTTCCAGTTGTCCCTTTCATTCTGTCTTCTCTTACTTATATTTTTTTCGAATTGATTAACTTGTTCTTGTCCTGATAAATCTGATATATTGCTCACTGGACGTTAAACTCTAACTAATCAATCAATCAATTTATTTCAAATTGAACTATAAAGAAAAAGCTGGTCAAAATTGACCACAACAAATAGAAAGTTGAATTACAAAATGGACTTAATGGGCAAAATGTAGACTAACAACTTATACAGTTGTAGGCAACAGCTAAATAATTATGCAGCAGGCGGGGGGTTTGAAAAGGGGGAATTCCTACTTAGAAGCGAAAGGAAAATTTGCCCAGCGGAGCGAGGCGCGAACAATTTTTGGGGTACTTCTTTGTAATAACACCAAACTGAACTGTTCATTAACAGCTAACAGTGAACTGAATATTCATCATAACAGCTAACACAGAACTACACAATAACAGCTAACACAACATTATATTTTGCAATAACAGCTAACAGAGAATCAATTTTACCCTATAACACAATAACAGTTAATACCCTTGCCCCCCTCATAAATATCTATATACAAAGAACATAGTTTCGTGTCCTTTGTTCTGATTTAATACCCTTTTGTGGTCCTTTGTGCTACTTTGTGCTCCTTTGTGCACAAAGGAGGTCCTTTGCGGTGTTGTTAGAGACCCCTGTGTGTACCGTATTTAATAATTACATGTTACAAATAAATTACCCTCAATCTGCGACCAAATTAGTTAAAATAGTCCCAGTCTCAATTTAAATGAAATTACTTTCCAACGAATTCTGATTGATTAAGAAATAGATTATTGCAAGCAGGCTCTATGTTATATTTGTCTTCATTTTATACCTCACTATTGCTCGGTATAAAATATTGACAAAAACATGTTTAAGGTCTGCCCATGGTCTAATTGGCATATAGCCAAATTATAATAGTCTAATTTTATTCTAATATGTCTAACAAACCTTTTGAGAATTTCGAAGCGGCTATCATGGGGCAATATTGGGTTAGATATAAAAAATGGCTGAAAGCTGCATGCAAAAAACTTAAACTGGCATAGGGAAATTCATATTCATCATTTAATTTAATACAAGTTAAGAAATTGATTATTGCAAGCTGGCTCTTTGCGAATTAGATCATGGTCAGACCTTATATTGGTCAATACTTTATACCGAGCGAAAGCGAGGTATAAAATGAAGACAAATATAAGGTCTGACCATGTTCTTATTCGCATAGAGCCCAATTGCAATAATCTATTTCAATTCTAATATATTTAACAAGTGTTTTGAACATTCGTAGCGGCTATTAGAGAGCAATGTTGGGTTTGATACTAGAAATAAAATATGTTGGAAAACTGCATACAAAAACACATAAATTGACAATGAGAAATCTATATTCGTTATTTTATTAATGCTAGTTGCTCATTAGCTTATGAATTAATACAAATAATCTTTTATAAATATATAAAATACGGATATTTTAAGATCGAATTGGGTGTAAGTGTGAGTTGGTTGCATTTCTGATTTATATGACTGCTTAGTTATTTTATATTTGAAGCATAAAGCAAACAAAAGGAATAAAACATATTAAAATTTTATTAACGTTAAAAATTAAAGATTTTATATTTAAATTGTAGAACATGATATGTAACATAGATAAGATTTCATAACAAGAAGACACTCTTTGCTAGGTTATGGTTATGTCAATTTCAGTTCCGAGTTAAATTTTACAGTAAATTCAGTAACTGTTGTAAATTTCTATTATTGTCATTATTTGATGCAGCTTTTTGGGTGATTCATTATTTAAAACTTGCACAAAATATGCAGTATATGAATATTGAGTGAATAATATGTGAAACTGTACATTACGAACGTCCTTTTTAAAAAAAAATATATACGCATGTGCTAAAAAATATTATTGGAATTAGAACATAGTTTTGTTTCCAAAACGAAAGATGAGCGTCACATTAGAATTGCTAATTAGCTGATGAAGTAATTTAATCTTTTTCTAAAATATCAAATACTTCTATTTTAAAATCGAAGCGGGTATACAGGTGTGAGCTGGTTCCATTTCTTGATTTAGAAATATTGTATGACTGTTTCAGTTATATTTGAAACAAACAAACAAACAAACAAAAAATATAAATTTAATAACTACAGCAATTGTTTTTTTTTTAAACAGTATATGATGATGCGTTACATATAAACAAAATGTAGGTAAGATTTCATAACACATGGAACACTCGTGGTGGATTTCCAGTGGTTGATTTCAGTTCTGTGTCTTCAAGTCAGTTGTTTAACTTGTAACTATTTGATCCGGCCATTTAGGTAATTCATTTATTTAGGAAGATACCTTTCTAACAAAGTATTAATAAATAAGATATACAAGGTGTACATTATTGATGATTTCATGTTGTGCAATATGGGTATCCTCTATTGGATTTAGAGCATATGTTTGTTCACAAATTGAAAGCAGTGTGCCATATTAGAAGTGTGATTAAAGTAGCCTTCCCCATCTTTTTTGATTGAAATACTTGATCATAGTTGTTTCAGACTTAGTTCAAAATTACAACTACTTTATGATTTCCTCTCAACTTTCATTTTGCCACCGAAGAGAATGCCTACTTAATTTTGACTTTGAATACAACATCTGATAATAAATATAGAATTTCAACTTGTAGAATTGCTAGCATAAGAAGAAGCTTGTAGAATTGCTAGCATAAGAAGAAGACTGGAAAACAAATGTAACTTTGAATAAACAGCACACTAAAAGAGCATCAAGGATAAGGGGGAAGTTGTACTTGATTTGACTTGAAGAAAATTACACAAGTTGGATAGAAAAAATTAGTATGTGCCATGTGGTAGTGTTCTGCATATCTCCCTTTCGGCCATATTGCTGATTTTAGTTCGCCTCAACGAGGTTGAGGGGAACTATTGGAGTACCCACGGCATCCGCGTCTTCGTCCGCGTCCGCATTTAGGTATATATCTTGGTAACTATCAAGGGTAGGGTCATCAAACTTTGTGTACAGATGCATCTTGGGCTAACTCACAGCCTTCAGGAAAATTAGGTCTCTTTGACCTATATTTTCTGCTTGGCTGGCTTTCATTTAATTTTAGGTCCGAGTTGATATCTCAGTAACTGTGCATGGTAGGATCATCTAACCTTGCATGTGCATGCATCTTTGGGGTAGGTCAGCATCTAGGCAAAATTAGGTCACTTTGACCTATATTTTCCGCATGATTGATTTGCATTCAAGTTTACGTCTGAGTTCAGATCTAAGTAACTATACATAGTAGGATCATTTAACCTTGCATGTGCATGCATCTTTGGGGGTAGGTCAGCATCCAGGCAAAATTAGGTCACTTTGACCTATATTTTCCGCATAATTGACTTACATTCAAGTTAACGTCCAAGTTCAGATCTAAGTAACTGTACTTGGTAGGATCATCTAACCTTGCATGTGCATGCATCTTTGGCAGTAGGTCAGCATCCAGGTAAAATTAGGTCACTTTACCGTTTATGTCCGAATTCAGGTCTCGGTTACTGTACATGGTAAGATCTTCTAGCCTTTGTATACATGCATAAGGTATGGTAAATGAGCATCCTGGCCAAATAGGGTTTCTGTGTCCATGTGCTATAATGAGGCGAACTTTGTAATCGTTGATTACCTATGTTTAGCTCACCTGGCCAAAGGCCATGTGAGCTTTTGCCATCACTCGGCGTCTGTCCGTTGTCCGTCCGTCTGTTAACTTTTATTCAAAGATCTAGATCTTCTCCTCTGAAACTACTGGGCCAATTCTAACCAAACTTGGCCTGAATCATCACCAGGGTATGCTCTTTCAAGTTTGTGATTTTTATGCCCGTAGACCAAACAACATGGCCACTGTTACTAAAAATAGAACATAGGGGTAAATTGCCGTTATTTGCAAATTACTCGAAAACCATTACAGATATCAAAATTCTGATATGGAGTAAAAATGATCTGATCAGCATGATGAGATCTACCTGTCCTGCAATTTTGAAGAATATCCGTTTACCCGTCTTGGAGTTATTGCCCCTTTTCTGTAAAAATCTCAGTTTTCCGTTACTTTTAGTCTTATATATTGAAAATGGAAGAAGGTAGAAGTGAAGTTTATATAAAAAAATGGTCAGTATAGTAAGATCTACATGTCCTGCAATTTTTAAGAAAATCTGACAACCGACATGGGAGTTATTGCCGCTTTTTCTTTGAATTTTCATAATTTTTTAACGTTTTTACTTTTATTTCAAAATCTTTTTGAGAAAAAGGTTAAATGTGAATTGCAAAAGTGTTTTCCAGTACTACAATTTCTGCATATGTCCAGCAGGTTTGCATCTCAGCCAAGATGGCCGCCAGCCGGGAAGATAGTTTAACATAGGACCCTATGGAAAATGCATTCAAAGATCTTCTCCTCTGAAACCACTGAGCCAATGGGGACCAAATTTTGTCACAGTAGTCCTTGGGTGGTCCCCTTTAGAGATTGTGATTTTTACGTTTGTACCTCATCCAAGATGGCTGCCAGCATGGAGCACAGTTAAACATAGGGACCCTATGGGAAATGCATTCAAATGTCTTCTCCTATGAACCGACTGAGCCAATTGGAACCAAACTTGGTTACAATAATCTTTAAATGTTTTCCTTCAAAGTTTGTTATTTTTATGTTCATACATCATTCAAGATGGCCGCCAGCAAGGAACATAGTTTAACATAGGGACCCTATGGGAAATGCATCCAAAGATCTTCTCCTCTGAAACTACCAAGCCAAATTGAAACAAACTTGGTCACAATAGTCCTTGGGTGGTCCCCTTAAAAGTTTGTGATTTTTATGTTCTTACCTCATCCAAGATGGCCACCAGCGTGGAACATAGTTTAACATAGGGACTCTACGGGAAAGGCATTAAATGTCTTCTCCTATGAACCTACTGAGCCAATTGGAACCAAACTTGGTTACAATTGTCTTTTGGTGATCCCTTCCAAATTTGTGAGTTTTAGTTTGTACCTCGTCCAAGAATGAAAATGTTACATCTGGTGAACTGATTTATAGTATGAATGGGTGGTCTATTGGTGACAGTGAATAAAACCAGTCGCCAGGTGAGCGATACAGGCTCATGTGAGCCTCTAGTTCTCTATAACTGCATACCTCAAATTTTTCATGATAAATAGAGATGTTTCTTGAGGGTTTTATCATTGTGTCCATACTTGTATTTTGTACACAGTTTCACAGTGTCCTTACCTGTATTGTGTCCACACACACTTAAATTTGCACCTACTATATTGATTTAGGGTTGAATGAGCGGGGGTTTAGCTGGCTGCTATTCGGCGTACTGTTTTAGCTTTATCTGTAAAATATAGAGCTTTAATGTAGGATCGTCACTCTGTAAAAGTGACTTAATGTTTAAAAATCCCAGAATAAATCCTATAATTTGAGGTCAAAATTCGTAGAAACTATTCCAAAATCCTAGTGGTAAACAGGTCTGCTGCAGTAATTGGACTCCATAGATATGGAACAGAACATAAGATGTAACCAGTGAAACATCATTAGAATACCCATTTATCATTTTCACCCCTCCTAACATCACAACTTTTGAAAGTCAAAGTTTCCAAGTTTTGCTTTTCTTTCATTATGTATTGCCAAACCCACACCAAGACTTTGCTGGACAATGGTTTCATTGTAATGAGATTTTTATGTATTCTCATACTGACACAACATTCTTAAAACTATTAAAACATGTAATAAGTACTTTAACATACTTAATACTATTTTATTTCTCTTTTTACATTTCACCTTTCATTTTGCTTTTTTTTGTAGAAGTTGGAAAATGGGGTGACATGTGATTTATCATGGAAAATTACTTTGGAACAAACTCTGCAGCTTGGTCTGCTAGATCAGGAGTTGTGTTAGACCCTGAGAAAAATGGTCCAATGCTGTTTAATGGGGCTCCTAATATTAACATGGTAATGTCCCAAGCTATGATGTTAGGCCATGGGAATGAACCAAGTAGTGGAAATAATCTTGGAGTAAAAGTTTCGGGAGAAAGTGAAAATGCAATGCCCCATAAATCAAGTGAAAATGTTCCAACACAGATGAATGATCAACTTCCCAAAAATAAAGGAATTCCTCCGAGTATTAATAAAGGGATGCCACAGTTCTATGGTGGCAACCTACACTCAACAGGACTCCCATCTGGAATAAATCCAAACATTGTATCCATGTCCAATACACCTCAATCAGCAATCAATCCTGGAATAATGAATTTGATGTCTTCAAACGGACAAGTTATGAATATGGCTAGTCAAGGTGTTCCTGGGATGAACACAATGGGGATGCAAAGTATGAACACCATGGGTATGACAGGAATGCATGCACCTGTAATGAATGCTAATATACCACCTAGTATGTTCATGCATACTGTTAATTTTGATTCATCACAAAACCAAGAGGAAATGAACAGAACTATGGGTAAGTTGTCTAGTTATTTGTTGATTATATGGGTACCAGTCTTGCAAATGTACATTTCCACATGGCAATTTATGAAACCATTATCTAAACTTCAGACTTTGAAAAACAACAATGAAATGAATGTATAACAATTTTAAAGGAAAATTGTTGGTTTAATATACCCCCTGTAAAGGAAGTTTAGGGGGTATAAATAGGAATTGCCCTGTCTGTCTGTTCGTCCGTCTGTCTGTCCATCCGTCTGTCCACACTTCTTGTAAGCGCAACTCCTCTTAAACCACATGAAGGATACTGATGAAACTTTACCAAAAAGAAGGACACTAAAATTGAAGGAATATGATTATTGTCCGAATTCAGGAAGGGGAGATAATTGGACTTTTACTTTTCATCAATTCCATTTGCACAGATAACCTCGTAAGCGCAACTCTTCTTAAACCACTCGAAGGATTTTAATGAAACTTTACATAAAGGAAGGACACTGTATGGAGATGTGCATAAAGAAATATAATTATTGTCCAAAACCAGGTAGGGGAGATAATTTGACTTTGACTTTTCGTCGATTCCTTTTGCACAGATAACCTCGTAAGCGCAACTCCTCTTAAACCAAGGGAAGGATTTTAATGAAACTTTACACAAAGGAAGGGCACTATATTGAGATGTGCATAAAGGAATATAATTATTGTCGGAAACCAGGAAGGGGAGATAATTTGACTTTGACTTTTCATTGATTGCATCTGCACAGATAACCACGTAATTGCAATTCCTCTTAAACCACTGGAAGGACTTTAATGAAACTTTACACAAGAGAAGGGTACTATATTGAGATGTGCATGTAAGAATAATATTATTGTCCAAAAGCAGAAAGGTTAGATAATTCGATAGTTAGATTTTCATTGATTCTTTCTGCAATGATTTTTTTGACTTCGACAATTTTCAAAAGAAATTTTTTCAAAGGGTACTTGGTAGATATTTTGAATTAAAGCTGTGGGAGAGAAACATGTCTTTGTCTCTTTGACACATTCCCCATTTCCCTTCTTTTTTCTTTCATTGTAATCCTTGGGAGAAGTTTATTCAAAGTGTTGGAGAGAAATTTCTGTAAAGCTTATGATTTTTAGACAAAAACGTCAGAGCCAAAAAAAAGGGTGGATTTTAGTTTTGTCTGAATTCAACAGAAAAGTTATTTCTTGAGGATTATATTTTTGTATCCATACTCATATTGTATCCATACTTGAACTGTGTCCACACCCACCTTAATTTGCACTTATCATATTGATTCAGGGTTCAATTAGCGGGGGTATACTTGGCTGCTGTTAGGCGACAGCTCTTGTTATTTTAAGAATAGTGATTGCAAGAACTTCTGTTTTGGTAAGATCTAGTCATTGATTAAATACTCTTTGTACATATACATTTAAGTATCTTTTTTCAATATATTTTTTCAGACAAAATTTGTATTTACAAATTAATGTTGAATATTAATGCCAGTTCTCTGTACCAACACATGATCAATTACCATTATCTTGACATTTAGACTCATTACAATTCAAATCATAGCTTTATTAAAATTATACAGTTTTTAAAGTAGTTTATAAATTTATTAAGGCATCCAAATTGTTCCTTATCAATGTATTATCATTTATTTATTCCATTGAAGTGTTTTAGCTAAAATTGAGCCAATCCTTAAAAGACACTCCAGTAAACTAATTGGTAATTCTGAAGGGCATTTCATCATTAATAGGTTCAACAGCAATATAATTGAATGATTCCAGATTCCATGTTGCGTTTTTTTTCATTCGCATTGCATAATTTGATTTTATCCTTGCGGATACTTTGTAGACATTTGTTTTATTTCATGTTTTATATTTTAAACAGAAACATCAATGGACATGCTGGAACAACAACAAGCAGTAGAGCAAGCCAAACTGTTACAACGATTTAAAGAACTCAGACAATTACAGATCCAACAGCAGGAAATGTTAATGAAACAACAGCAAGATCAGTTAGAGTCTCTCCGATCTGAACAACAAAATATACAGTCTATGATGGTCAAACAAAGAAAAAATCAGTGGGGTAAGTCTTAATACCTACTACTTAGGAAGTCATCATATAAACGTACCCAGAAACAACAAGATCAGTTTGAATCTCTCCGATCTGAACAACAAAATATACAGAAAAAAGAAGGGAAACAGGGAATGTGACAAAGAGACAACGACCCAAAGGGGAGTAATAACAACTCAAAGCTACCATAAGGTCTTCAATGAACAATGAGAAAAACCCTTTTTTAAATGTTAAAAAATGGATAACAGGAAACACCTACAATGGCTGAAAATTATAATTACATGCAACAATTTGCAAGGGAACTTCACAAGAAAAACACGTATAAGACAAAAGACAAACGTTGACAATGATAGGAACTCCGGACAGCCGGACTTGGTACCAGCACTAGCAAAAGCCAGTGGTAGGGTTAAACCGGTTTATGGGTACCCAAACCTCCCCTTTATCTGTCCCGTTTCCCTATAGTATAAAAACATACGAATAAAACCCAATACAGGTAGACTACTAACTCCATTACCACAATCTTGAAAGGAGAGAAAAAGACAATATGTAATTTTGAAAGATGGGTCAAGGGGTGCTTGCCGCTAAACTGCCGGCTAGCTCAAGGAGCCTAGCCTGCTGGTAGAACACTGTCACACTACGGAAGAAAAATCAAACTCAAAACTTCCCGAAGGGTTTGGTCAAGAATCATCATAAATTTAGTAGACATCGGCAGTATCAGTGAGAGGCCAGTATGTGTGCAAAATTTTCTGGTCACTAGGTCTCAAAGCTAATTTTACGGATGCAAGCAGAATATCTTGCTGATATCCCCTATTACGTAAAGAATATAATTTCTTCCCAGCTTTTCTGGATATTTAATCAATTTCTGGCATTTTTTAACAACCTTTCCATAAAATTGAGGACTAGAAATGCCCATGGAAATAAGCTGTTTACATAAACATGAAATCAAAAGAGACTACTAGCAGTTAACTGACATGCAAGCTCCAGACCCATTACCAACTGACAAAGTAAGTTATGTACCCTCAGTATACAGCTTCCACTAAGATCCCTTCCAGTGAGGAGTTTGGCATAATGATTTCATGCATATACCGGAATACATAACCCATGTCCATGCAATACAGATTTTAGAAATTTAGAATATGTTTAGTTAAAATGCAAAGACTCTATCAAAAAATCAATATTAATACCAAAGAAGGCGATACGTAATGACTTGACGACAATACCATAATTATAACCCTGATGAATTAGACGATTTAAAGGTTTTATGAGTTTGTTAGGCGAGTTTAAGTATTTTTTACTCTTATGTAAAACACCGTAAAACATTACAGTCTATGATGGTCAAACGAAGAAAGAATCAGTGGGGTAAGTCTTAATACCAACTACACTAGCAATCATGTAAACGAGAAATACCCAGAAACATCAACAAGATCAGTTAGAATCTCTCCGATCCAAACAACAAAATATACAGTCTATGATGGTTAAACAAAGAAGAAACAGTGGGATAAGTCTAAATACCAACTACTTAGGAAGATATCATATAAACGTACCCAGAACAATAAGATCAGTTAGAATCTCTCCAATGTGAACAACAAAATATACAGTCTATGATGGTCAAACAAAGGAAAAATCAGTGGGGTAAGTCTAAATACCAACTATACTAGCAATCATCATGTAAATGAGAAATACCCAGAAGCAACAGCAAGATCAGTTAGAGTCTCTTAGATCTGAACAACAAAATATACAGTCTATGATGGTTAATCAAAGAAAGAATCAGTGGGGTAAGTCTTAATACCAACTATTTAGGAAGTCATCATATAAACGTACCAAGAAACAACAAGATCAGTTAGCATCTCTTCGATCTGAACAACATACAGTCAATGATGGTCAATTAAAGAAAAAATCAATGGGTAAGTCTTATTACCAACCATACTAGCAATCATCATGTACAATGTAAGGGAGAAATACCCAGAAACCACTAATCAAGTTAGAATCTGTCCGATCTGAACAACAAAATATTCAGTCTATGATGGTCAAACAAAGCAAAAATCAATGGGGTTAAGTCTTACCAACTATACTAGCAATCATCATGTAAGCTAGAAATACCCAGAAACCACAAGATCAGTTAGAATCTCTCTGATATACAGTCTATGATGGTCAAACAAAGCAAAAAAAAATCAAGGTGGTAAAACTAAATACCAACTATAAAAACAGTCAACATATAAACAGAAGATATCCAGAAACAACAAGATCAGTTAGAATCTCCCTGATCTGAACAACAAAATATCCCTCCAATGATGGTCGAACAAAGCAAAGTCAATGTGGTAAGTTTAAATACCAACTAGACAAGATATTGTCTTGTATGTCGGCTGAAAGATCTACAGAGCTTATACCATGCATTTTTGCAGATCTTTTTAATTAATCATTGATCTTTGTTAATTCAGTCCATATTCTTTCATTATGCCAACAAGTACCAATTTAATTTTAGGTGGTCAAGTAGTAAACAGAGATACATCACAACAAACAAGAACCCCACCACAGAGACAAAGACCCCCTGGTTCTAACCTGGGTAATACACAACAGTCACACCAAAGCTTCACTGATTATGCTAATCAGGTATGAATTAATATCAATGTATTAGATTTTTCATTTGACCTCTTATAATATTGAAAGTCACTTTGGCACACATTTGCCAATGCTATCAGCATATTTTAGTAACTACTTAACAGTGAATACTTTTTATGCCCCCAGATTGAGGATCAGGGGCATATTGTTTTTGTCCTGTCTGTCTGTTTGTCTGTGTGTCCAAAACTTTAACCTTGGCTATAACTTTTGAACTATTTAAGGTAGATTTTTCATACTTGACAAGTGTATAGGTCCAGTCAAGAGGAAGATAAATATGCAAAAAAATTAGGTCAGGTCAAAAGTCAAGGTCACAGAGGTTAAAAAGGGGTGAAATTGGCTGTTTTCACATATTTGACTGTAGAATCTTTATTATTTATCCTATTGAGACGGAGTTTGTTTTATGTTATTGCAAATAAAATTGCGCAACTGTAGTATGCCAACAGATTTGAGGTAGCATTTACCATTTTTGAAATTCAAGAGGCAAAAGGGGAACAAACAGAAAAAAATGAATTTTTGAATTATTTGTCAGATCTTGATGCAGTATTTTTCTGTAGGTTTCTTATAGCATGCTTAAACAGATACTTTTAACAATTAAAACCGTTTCAATAAACAAGAGGCCCAAAGGGGCTTCATCTGTTTCAGAATAAAGGGGTTAAATTGGGTGTTTTTATGGTAATAAACAACTTTTGAGCTATGCAAGATAGACTTTTACTACTTGGCAAGTGTATAGGTCTTGTCAAGAGGAACATAAACATGCGAAAAATTAGATCAAAGGTCAAGGTCACAGAGGTTAAAAAGGGGTAAAATTTGGTATTTTCATATAGACCTTTTTATTCACAAATTCGTGGGTGCCGCCATAGTCAACTTCCAAATGTACTTGTAACCGGAAGGGAGTAACTTTCGTAACACCTCGGTGTTTGTCAATTTATTGGTATACGGTTTAATGATACAGGTGTCATACTTTAACCGTTAATTACTCACATAACACCTGTTGAGAAAGTGATCAAAACCTATCTAAGTGATAAAACAGTTATTGTGACATCAAAGAAACCGACTAATATGTATAAATTTCTTACAAATAACTGTTAATTAAGTATAGAAGTTCAATATTTTACAAGATGATTAAGAAAATGTCACTTTTCTTTGAAGGAAAAGAAATGAAATTCACAAGTAATTGAGATAAATAAATTAATCATTTATATTTCAGAAAAAAATATTTGAAGTATTTTTGAAAGATATTCCAAATTATTTCAATCAAATAATATAAGACAAATGTCTCTGGTAATATAATTTTTAGTAGAAAAAAAAAAACAATTCGGCAAAACAATGCCATCAAATATATAATTGATCCAAATTTTTTTATTTGAATTAATGGCAATAAGCAAAACTATTTCTTTTATTTTTTTGTTTTGTTTTGTTTTTATTTTTGCGTGCCCATGGTAGGAATTGGAAGACGCGTCCTACAAAGCTGCCTTGGACATGCTGTCGCTAAAACTGTTAATTCCACAAAGCCACGGGTGTCATTCTGCAAAAATAACAATAACAAAAAAGTAAAGATAATAATTCCACACATGAAAGCATGAATCACTGCACTAAAGAAAAAATGATAAAGCATAAAATGCAATGTATAATTTGAGTTTGGAGATAGCGTCCAACTTGCTGACATTCAAATAACATATATCGCAAATATTTATTCCTTTATTTTGTTACTCATGTTTTTCTCTTATGGGAGGTGGTTCAAACTACATTTTGGGTAAAATTGGTTTATGCAAAGAAAATATTGAGAAATTACCCGAAGAGGTCACCTATGACAAAAACAATTAATTTTTTCAGGTCATGTAGAAAACAATTCATTTCTCTGACCAAATGGAAAACATTTTATTTTCTGACATTGAAAACGTTATTGGGTATCTTTGCACGCAAAGATATCTATTGTTGCTGAAGGCTCAACTCAATTCCCCAGAAACGTCGCTACCCTTTTTCATATTCCAACACAAGAAAAAAAGTCCCATTTTCATACCAAAAACGTGCTGTTAAAGACTTTCTTGCATAAAAGAAAGCAACAATAGTGCAGAAAAATAAATCAACAAGTTGGAAGAAATAACATTGGTATGAAAATGTTACGATGATTAATATTTTGCATA
>MJUU01019752.1:19622-42983 GCA_002080025.1 Modiolus philippinarum
TCTTGTCATGCCCATTAAGAATATATATGGTTTATGGGTGGGGATCTCAACTGTTTTTGAGATAACTTGTAATTTTCTAAATGAGGGGGTTGGGGCTGACCCCCGGGGGTGACCAAGTAACTCGTCTTTAAATGTGGAATATAAATATATATGGTTAAAGGGTGGGGATATGAACTGATCTTACCATATTTTGAGATTTTACATATTAGGGTGTAGCCCCACCCCCCGGGCCAAATTCAAAATTCCGAAACCTTTGGCACAGACAACTCCCCAAGTGTTACTAGTGTTCCTAATTTCATGTTTCTATCTTCTACGGTGTAGGAGGAGTTCTTGGACAATCGTTTTTAGACATTTTTTAACCCCTTAGGGCATTGCCCCCAAGGGCGGGATCAAAATTCTGATACCCTCTTTCAACTTGGGAAAGGCAATATAAGTAGTGACATAAGTTCCAATATCCTAGCTTTAACACTTTTGGAGATATCTCCATTTATTGGATATCGCGAAATTTGTTTTTCGCTCATAATTTGGCCCCAAGGGGTCGAATTCCAATTTTTAGGGGTCTATTCCCTAGTGGGTCATATACTCTTCCATGATGCCAAATTTTAAGTTTCTATCTGTTGCAGTTTCAGAGATATGCCTTGCCACTACAGACGTACGTACGTACGTACGTACGTACGGACGGACTGCATTACATGATCCCCCCGCTTTCGCTAAGCGGGGGGATAACTAAGTGGGAATCAGGGGAAGGGAGGGGTAACTGGTGATTAGGGTATACTAGATGTCTTCAGAAAAGAAACATAGAGAAAATATCTTTTATGATTGGTCCTTTTTAATGTTTGACATCCTGTAAATTTGTTCCTGAATCAATACTGGAAAAAATATAACAAAAAATACTTATTATGAAATAAATGAACAGTGTTATAAAATTGAATATCTATAATCATGATAATAAAAAGAAAGATACAATTTTAATGCCTTTAATCACATAAATTTGTTGATTGAATACAATTTTTGTAGCACCAAACCTTCCATTATAAGTTTCATTCGATTTTTTCTGAAAAATTTGAAGACTAAATCAAGATGAGATACTGAAATATACCACCTATGGAACAAGCTTTAAGTGAGCTATCAAAAACAATTTTCCTACAAATGTGAAGAGACTTTGTCTAATGTGCATTTACTAAATATCCTTTTATTCATTATTATCGCTAATTTGCTTGATTTTCAATTGTTCCCGAGCGACGATAATTCTATTATCACTGCACTGCGCTGATACGAACATATTATCGTCAATCTCTATGGAACGTTAGCAACAGCGTATTAATACGACGTTGCGTGACGTTTCGTGAAAATAAAATAATCCCAAGAAAGTTAGCGCTATATTTAACCAAAAATTATATATTTAACCTAAAAAGTATTTCTGTAGCAAAAGAAACATACATATCTGTTATATATCAATAACAGAATTAGCGATAAAAATACTATTAGTAATTTGTTTTGCTCAGATGGATTTCTCAGCTCGCATTACATCTCGTGCTGTCGCACTCGATGCAATACAAGCAGAGAATTCCATACTCGCAAAACAAATTACTAATAGTATATAATTAATCCCAATTTTCACAATTTGAAGGTAACAACTTAGAAGGTTTCAGTGAAAATTCTTGCTTTAGATTAGGCATAGTCAATTTGCACACCTTTTGTTCTTTTTCTTCTCTTCTCTATTTTTATTGGACAGAGGGGGTAAAGTTATTTTTGCCACCAATTTTTTTTTAACTGTGTATTCATGATTTTTCTTCTTCAGCCCTGTATATTTATGAGAAAATCCCCTTGGAACAACTTTTACTTTTCTTTCATATAATTGAACTCCAGGAGAAAGATATTCTCAAAGAGTTACATTCTTGGTACAGAATTTACAATTTGACAACATACACAATTCCCAACCAAAATAATTATTGCTTCCCTTTCCAAGTGCTAACAAATACATTTTTGTGCAATTTACAACGATACACAACAATGATGACAACGTACTATACTACGATAAGAATGAAAATATATCTCACCGCCTGCACATTAATGAGAAATATCTATTGAATGACAAAAGTGATCTATGCATGAAAAATGACAACACATTTTACCTGTATAATGCACAGAAAACAGAGTAATGATCTTTACATACTGATTTCATAAGCTACACAAACAGAACTTTGTAAAGGCTGATTTACACAGCGATACAAGTTGCATGCGTCTTGAAGCATGATACAAATAATACCGTGTAAACTATACATTTTTTGTGTAGTATGCGACTTTCTGAAGTTGCATGATACACATTTTGGGATAGGACATGTTCTATTTGGTGATACAAGTTGCATGCGTCTTCATTTTAACCAATGAAAACCTTATGAGAAAGGTCAGAAAAGGTAAACATGGTCGCATGCAACATTTACACACAGTGTAAACGTTTTGTATCGTGATACAAAAGTTGCATGCTTAAAGATGCATGCGACTTGTAATACTGTGTAAACCTTTATGTATCATGATACAAAAGTTGCATGCCCTAATACGCATACGACTTGTATCACCATGTAAAAGGGCATTTAGTAGGAAGTACTCAAAAATCAAAATCATAGGTAGTGAATTTTATTGAAAATGTATTTCTTCAGAATCAGGTGTACATGCAAAACTGAATGTTGCCGTATCTTCTTTGGGATTTAATTATTAGAGTATTTTGGGAAAAGGAAGATTCAGGTTTACTGGGAAGTTTAATGCAAGAATCTGGTAATCAAAATTTTGGGATAAATCATTATTTTTGTGAATTCTGTATGATTTTTAAATAATTTTCATTGGGAAATACTCCTTTACTACTGTCTGTTGAATGCTAAAAAATCCATGATTATAAAAACTTAAAACCAACACTTAGTATTCATTCATTTTCAGTTTTTACAGAATTCAAATCAATAGCTAAATAATTTTTAGTAAGTCTGATTTCTGTGTGCCTCCTTGACTGGTCTTTGTTAGTTCATCATATCCTAAATGTTCTTGTTTTGAAATACCATAATGTCTTGTCAAGCAATATTAGTTGTGAATTTGTTTGGTAAAGAAAGGTAACTCAATTCTTATAAATATACATATACACAATTTGCCGATTTCCTCCCTGTAATAAGTTAACTATATATATGGTCAAAAAGAAGATAATCTAATTAGTATACCAATAAACTTCTTTTGATAAATATGGAAATTAAAACCATCATCCCCTTGACCAAGTATGGCTAACTTGGAACAAGGAGGATAACTGACAAATGTTTCTGATACTGCTTACCATTTTGAAATGTGAAATAAAATATCAGAAAGCTATAGTAATGTTAGGTAAATGAGAAATGAAAAAACAGCCACAAACAATTTTATGAGATGTACACTGATGGGATATTATGTAAAGTTAAAAGAATGAAAACCTATTTAGATAATCTACACATGACATGGGAACAGCAAAAGCAATGAGACATCAATGTATGTAGAACTTTTTTGTTTAAAAACATCATTTACCTTTTTATCTTGTGCTGCAGTTTTCATCAGGTCTTCTAATTTCTACAAAATAAAGAAAGTGAACATTAGCCATTATTCTTTAGCAGGAAATGAAAAAAATTTTAAGTAGTCAAAGAAGAACACTTTTGTAAAATTTATGACAAATGATGGATTGACGCTTCTTCCAGATCTTTGGACTAAACTATTTTAATCCTCTAACTATAACATAAGTATCAAAGATTCAACTGAATTTTACTAACAACATATGAGGGTAAAACAACCAGATGTATACTAACCCCAATCATTTGGTTTTTCTCTGCTAGTTGTTGTTTATACCTGTCTACATCACCCTTCAATTTCTCCATGTTTTCATTCTGGTCTTCAACAACATCCTGTAAAATTGTATGTACATGTAATAGAAAATTCATTTAATTTTTGTTATAAAACTTTCATTGTGAGTAAAATACATATTTTAAGTAAAGGTATTTGGGATATTGTCAATGAACATAAGAACTTGAAATATTCTTACCCACCATTATAAATATACAACACTTGGTATTATAATTTCTCAAGAAGTTATGTAACTAAATTGAGTTGAGTATCTACATTGGTGATATTCACTTTGACCTTTCTAACATGAAAGTTTTACTTGAAAATGTAAAACTTTTTAATCTATCCATGGATACTTAACATAAGTTTACATGTATTCTTTTCTGATCAACTATCTGAAACTGGTAGTTCAACAATTGATTGATACACTTTTGTTCAGAAATCATTTAAGTAATACACTGACTTACAAAAACATGTTCCTTAGCATGATAACAATTAACATTAGGATAAAATAGTTTGGAATCATTTTAATACCATATTATGCCCAATATATGCCACTTTGTAGTAAACACCTAATTAACATATTTCCCTTTTTTTTCTTTTTCTTTGGGGGGGGGGGCAAAAATACTATAAATTCAAATACTCATAATCCAGAACTTATACAGATTATTTGTCATGATATACAATTTACTGCATAAAATAGTTAACTGCATGGTTGCTGAGACTGATCACATATCACATACTAATAATATCATTATATAAATTTTTTCATCAGTGTTTCTGTTGGTCATTATGCATTTTTTTTTCAAATTTGCTTGTCTTAATAAATGCCCCTTTTTCAGAAAAATTCAATACCTTTGTAAGTTTATTAGGAATAATATGGTACTAAAACAAGGTCTAGGTATTAGTGCTGCCAGAGGACTATTCCAAAAATACAGTAGTCAGGAGACACTGTAAACAAACTATTAATGGTGATGATTGTTTTCCATACAAAATAAATGATATAAAACATTGTTGGGAAAATAAAAATTTTGATCCATCTTGGGATATTTCTAGTTTCTCCTGGCCCTTTACATTTTAATTTGGAACAATCCTTTAAAGCTACAGTTACATATATGTACATAATAATATTGGTATGTAAAGCTAAATATATGTAGCTGACTACTCTACTTTTACCTTGTTAAGTTACTGCCATAGGAATTTAACTCTCTCCATACAAATATCATATGATTAATAAATATAATTTATAAATTTGGGATTTTAAGTTATGACCACATTTGCTCTGCAAACTACGTCCATAACTACTGTGATCACTTTTGTATATATTCTACCAAATTTTAGGAGCTTTGAAAACCCAGAAGTTTCTTCTTTTTTTTTTTATTAACAGGTAATCAATTTACGCAAAACACTTTCCTTCAATATTTGCTATGAAACATACACAAGGACATCACTGTAAATGAAAGGTACTGAAATACTGGTAATTATGTAAGTCACCGTATACCTGTGCAAAGTCGGTTTTGTCTGTTACTGTTCTATTCTGCTGGGCTCATATTCAGAAAACAACCCAAGTGTTTATTTCTGAATGAATGATTATTCGTCATAATAATTTAGTATTCTGAATGGATTTCTTTACAAATACAGGCCAAAATTTCCTTTGCTTTAGTTAGAAACTAAATACATATGAACTTATTAATTGAATATTTTAAAATAAAAGATTTACACACATGTAAATTTTTATTCCACTGACTTCACATAAGATTTAAATGCAAGCAATTTTGATTTTTTTTTCTTTCATATATTAAATTCCAATGTTCTTTTTAAGGAGCAAGGATGAAAGTTACATGTGACTAAATGGCAACTAAGGTAATGTTCAATACAGAATGGAAACCCTATAAAATTGACTTTTTCTTCATTTTGGAGACATGAAAAAGGAAATATATGATTGAAAAAGATATGTAATAACATAAAACATCAGGACTGAATTTTCTTCAATGTATAGAATATTCAATCACCGAAAAAAATTCAAAGCTGCAATGAAACTGTAGGAAATAACCGTCACCAAATAACTGAACCATCACCATGGTAACAGACAAACCTGTAGATGATTGTTTACAAGTATAGATTCACCATCAATACAGGACTGATCATGGACAACTGATGTCAATTGCTAAATGTACAAAGAACATGCAAGTTATTTTCTTTATTTTAAAACCCTTCTGGTCAAGTGAGCTAAAAACTGAAATGACCACTATGTCAGTTAAAACTAGAAAATGTGTCTATAAGACACAGATGCCCCGCAAATAAATTTATCTCAAACAGATTGACCCAAGTCAACCATTCATAAAATTACTTCCCTTAGTTGCACTGAATTGTGATCAAATGCAAAATTTAAAAAAAGTCATTCAACCATAAAATTTAGGTCAAGGACCCCAAATTAATTGTGAAATCTCCTTTAGATGAATATAACAGTAAAATATTATGATCCTACAATACATAGTACCGTATAGCGGGTAATTTTCGCAGGGTTTTAATTTTCGCGGATGGACTTAAATCGCGAAAACAAATTCCGCGAATATTTTATGTAGTCTTAGAATATATATAGGATCTTTGATAATCCGCGAAAATTTTTGGCATACATTTTCCACTCAAATCCGCGAAATTTTTGACCTGCGAAAATAACCCGCTATACGGTAGTTGAGAAATAGACTTAAATGCAAAACTTAATTAAAGTCACTAAAGCGTAAAATGTAGATTAAAGCCACCTAATTGTCAATGATTTAGTTAAATACTCATCAAGGCAATTAATTCAATGAAACATCATTGTCTTATAATGTGTAGTTTTTGAGAAATGGACTTCTAATGCAAAACTTAACTAAAGTCACTGAAGCGTAAACTTAGGTCAAAGCAACCTAATTGTCAATGATTTGAGTAATACTCATCAAGGCAATTAATTCATCATGAAATGTAGGTCAAAGAGTCAGTCTACCTAGTTTACTCTGTAATACTATCAAATATCTACCTACTGGCCTTATATTATTGTTTACCACTGACAATTTCTGAGATAGGTACCTTAATGCAAAACTTGACCAATCGTATGGACGGACAAAGGAAACACTATATGCCCCTTCCACATTCGTTGGCGGGGCATAAAAATTAAATACTCTTCATTAATTTGAAGAAAAGGATACATTGTTGTGAAAATTGAGGCAAGAAAATGAATATTTAAAGAAAATGCTTTATACATTGTACATGTTTAAGTGAAAATATGGTATATCTACAAACAACAGCTGTATCAAATATCCTGCATGGAAGGAAAGGGATAACTAACACTTAAACAAACCCATTAATAATAATGTCTTGACTGTATACAACAGCAACATTCACAAAATTTTCATTAAAATGCCATCCAATTACAAAGTTAATTCTAAGACAGCCCCAATACTACATAATCATACTACCTCTATGTCCCTATCCTTCCTGGATACTTCCTTCTCTATCCTCTGTAATTTATCATCAAGTTCATCTTTGGCTTGCTGTAATTTTTGTACATTTTCCTCATGATTTTGTTGCTCTTTCTTTAGATCACCAATGAAACTGTAACATAACACAAGGTCCCTGTAGACATTTTACATCTTTTCTATGTTTTTTAAGTTACTTCCTGTTAACATCCTGACAAGATGTATATACCTTGTACATGTATGTAAATTATAATCAAATATAACTTTTTATTTGAAAAATACATAGAAACTGGTAATTAAACATAGCAATAGCTGAGTGCCTTTTCCGCAACACGATCAATAATCCGTAAAGGTTCCACGGAACCTAGTGTCTCGCCTGCTCACTCCACTGTCATTATTATTTGGTCTATATTAAGATGTGGTTGCTAACTAGAATTCCAAGAAACATCTCGTCTCTGAGAGTTTCAGAAAATTTACCAATATTGGAATAAAAATTTTGAAATCTAACCATTGAAAATATTTCTTTGACTAAAATTCATCCAAAAAGCATGGTTTCTAATAAAAATTCCCAAAATTGCTTGTCTTTAAGAGTTTCAGGAAATTTACCAAAATTGGAATCCAAAATCACTAAAATTTATCCAAAAATCATGATTGCTGACAAGAATTCCTAAAAATTGTTGGTCTTTGAAATTATCGGGAAATTAACCTAAATTGGAACCATATTTTTTTTTAATTTAATTTTCAGAATAATGTCTCATACGAAAAATGGCTAAAATATTTGATTGTGTGCAAAAATGTCAAAAATTGCCAGTCTTGGACATTTTCAGGACTACTAAAGATGTAACCAGTTACCAATTATCATCTGTCTATGGCATGTAGGTGCTGAGATATGGTACAATCATAACACAATTTATCGAAAAAACTACGTGTAAGTCCAACTAATGGCAAAATATGGGAAAATTGCACTTATTTTTTTTCAAAAATGAACTTGGAAAACAATAATGAAATCATACTGAATATTGTGTCAAAATTTCATTGATACTGAACATGATTTGAGAAAGTTATTGAAGTTCAAACTAGAGATGGGAGCAGTCGCAAACGACAGCTAATCCCCTCGCCTGCTGGCAAGATATGATCTAAAGATGTATAAATGTTGAAGGTACATCCACTAAACATTAAAATCATTGATGTGTACCATGTAATTTCTCAGATATAAACATTAATGGAAACTTTAACCCAATTCAGTCAAGTGTAAAATGTAGGTCAAAGTGACCCAATTATCATCTGAAGCTGCAACACTATGAAAGATGCATCCACTGACCAAAGATGATTGATGCACCATATGTAGTTTCTCAGATATGAACCGTTATGCAAACTATAATGGTTGTCATTGAAGCATAAAATGTAGGTCAGAGTGAGCAAACTATCATCTAAAGCAGCATCACTCTCTAAGACACATCCACTGACCAAAGATGATTAATGTGCCACATGTAGTTTCTCAGATATTAACTTAAACACAAACTTTAACTGGAGTCATTGAAGCGTAAAATATAGGTCAGAGAGACCCAATTATCATCTGAAGCATCATCACTCTCCAAGATGCATCCACTGACCAAAGATGATTGATGTGCCACATGTAGTTTCCCAGATATAAATATTAACGCAAACTTTAACCTGAGTCATTGAAGCGTAAAATGTAGGTCAAAGAGACCCAATTATCATCTGAAGCAGCATCACTCTCCGAGACGCATCCACTGACCAAAGATGATTGATGTGTCACATGTAGTTTCTCAGATATGAACCTTAACGCAAACTTTAACCTGAGTCATTGAAGCGTAAAATGTAGGTCAGAGTGACCCAGTTATCATCTGAAGCAGAATCACTCTCCAAGTCACATCCACTGACCAAAGATGATTGATGTGCCACATGTAGTTTCTCAGATATGAACCTTAACGCAAACTTTAACCTGAGGTGGGACGAACGGACGGACACTCGGACTGACAGGCGAGATGCTATATCCCCTCCCCAACTCCGTAGGGCGAGGGGATAAAAAAGTTTAACATTAGGGTTAACCAAATGTTTAAGATGACGCCGCCTCCGGAATTTCTGGTCGATATGTCTCGCCTTCGTGACAGGCGAGACAAAAATGGTGAAAGTATATTTACCATAACAAAATATGAGGGAGTGTCTGTAAACCAACAAATAATATTTAGTTAGCCTTGGCAAAACTTTGTTTTTTTTATTATTATTACCTACCTTTCTTTTGCTGCTAAAGCATCTTTTAAATCCTGAAAAAATATATATATTCAAATTATTCATCTTTGTGTCATGCATATGCTCTCTATTTTATTTCAGTTATACTTGTATGTGAGAGAATTTCTCATACAAATATACTATCATTCTTTCAAATTTTGGTATTTATTTTTGTAAATTCCAAATGTAATTCTGACCACCTGTTTAAAGTGCCCACATCTCTCTATTTAACCACCTGTTTAAAGTGCCCACATCTCTCTATTTAATAATGCCAAGGTTTTTTACACACGACTTGATGAGTGCCCTGTGTTTGTCTATATGTTGTAATCGTCCACTAGCTTAAGACACTACTGCTTTTGTCGGGCAACGGATGACGGTGACTGTAAGAGCACTTTGCCAGGTAGCATTGTTCAACATTTAGCAAAGAATTCCACTTAAACCGGTGCTAGGGGCCGTCTTGAACTTACTATGAGGTATGAGCAAAGCTCATTGTTGAAGGTCTCATACTGACTTCAAGATGAAGAACAACAATAAAAGCGTTGTTCCTTTGCTTGTTTTTATCATGTATTTGTAGAGACTTTGTCTCATGTGCATTTACTCCATATCCTTTCATTTATTATATTGTATCATTTTCATTGAATATTTACATTTTTCTTATGTAAAATTGACAGATACATTGTATAATATGTTTATAATAGATTTTTTTTAGCAAATTCTGACTACAATTTCAAAATAGGTTGATTTCTTGAAAAAAATATCCTTATGGAATTCCTACATTCTTATATTACAAAAGTTATAATTTCTGAATGATTGAATGTAAATAATTTATAAGAAGGCAATAACCTGGACTTGTATCTGTGTTTTATGGCTCAATTCAGCATACAATGTTTGTTGATTATCTATCTGTGACTGTAAATCTTTAACCTCCCTTGCTGCTCCGTCAAGTGCCTTCTTGGCTTGGTCTAATTCCTGAAATAGTTTAGTATATTGCAGTTGACTGGTACATACTATATAATAAGGTTGCACAAGTGTGAATTAAAGAGGGGGACGCTTGTTTTATTATTTTTTTTCTCTTGTCCTGGGGGTAAACCCTTATAAAGGTAGATTTAATGGAATAGCCCTAATCGATCTTCATAATTAATTCTAGGATCAAGATGAAGAACAAACATTTGGTAAATCTCAGAGCTTAAGGAGAAAATAGTAATGGTGGATTACATGATACCCCGCCACGTTTCACAAAATTTCTAAGTAAAAAGGGGCATAACTCCAGGACAATGTGTACCAATGAACCCAAAATTATACTTGGCCTGTGTTTTGTGGTAAACAATTTACATACCAAGTTTGAAGACAGTATGTTATTTCATTCACAATTTATGAGTACGAAACCCTAAAATTTGCAAAATTTCAAAGTTTCAAGGGGCATAACTCCGGAACCCCTTGGACCTCAGAACCTTTGGACCTCTGAACCAAAAATCGAACTTGACCTGAGTGTTGTAGTAAACAAGTTACATACCAAGTTTGAAGACCTTGTTTTATTTCCTTCACAAGTTATCAGTCAGAAACCCTAAAATTCGCAAAATTTCAAAGTTTGAAGGGGCATAATTCCAGAACCCCTTGGACCTTTGAACCCAAAATCGAACTTGACCTGAGTTTTGTGGTAAACAACTTGCATACCAATTTTGAAGATCTTGTGATGTTTCGTTCACAAGTTATCAGTCGGAAACCTCCAGGGGACGGACAGACGGACGGACGGACAGACAGACAGACGGACGGACGGACAGACAGACGGATGGACGGACGGACACATGACTGAGGGTATCACATAATACTACGCCACTTCGTGTGGTGGGGTATAAAAAGTACAATATGTAGATTCTTGATATTAACACGTTGAGCTTGCTTTGATGAGTTCACACACAAAGTAACAGTCAGCATAAATACATGTTATCCAACTGAGACACATTCTGATTCCAAGCCCACCAGTTTTGTCCTATCTCATGCTTTATAATGCTGCATGCTGGACGAGAAATTTTGGTTTGACTCAATAAAGAACAGAACCAACAATTTCCTGTGCTCAAGGAGAAAATGCTAACTACTAACCACCAGAATGACATAACCCTTCAAGCTTACCTGCTGTTTTTCATTCAGATTGTCTGTTAACTGTTTAAGATTATTTTGATTTTCTTCTTCAATTTGATTTCTTATCCCACCCATCTCTAATTCATGTTGTTTTGACATTGTTTCCATGGCATTACTGAAATAAATACAAATACAGAAGATATACTTTCAAAAGTCTACATTCAAATTGACTCCTTACATCTTTCTACATTTGAATGGTTGAAGAGGAATAACTCTGGTGAGGCACAACAAATTAAACCTAACCTATAGGTTATAATACACCATTAGACGGTATGGGCGCATCCATTTTATTTGGATAACATGCAATACAGATTTAAAATCATGGCTGCCTGTGATTGGTTGTAAATATACTTGAATTTTATTTTTTGTCTGAAACTACATTGACTTGGTAATGTTTTGGAACTAACATAATATTTTTATTCTTGTCCTGCCTTATAATGGAATTTTTATTTCAGTCGCAATTTTTTGTTGGATTTTTTTGCGAGATTGACGGTTGTCACTAAAAACCGAAATTTACTGTAAGAAGAGCTGCGGCATGCCCCTGTTTTTTTCTGTCATAAAGTTTTGTCGGATGACGTACTTTCATAATAAAAAGGATTTGGAGCCAAAACTCTTTTGACAAATTCCGCGGAGCAGGATTCGTTACTATTGTCACCTATGGGAAAACTAATGGTGTATTGTAACCTATAGCAAAAGTGTCATTTTTCTGATTTTTATGATAAACTTTATTTTGTTGCTTTGAAAACAGTAAGTTATTCACAGAATAAGAAATTCAGGTGTTAAAACACGTAAAAATTGAATGACGTCATAGCTATAGTCTATTTCATGGTGTCAAGATCGATATATTGACAAGAAGGGTATGGTGTTTACATCGCCCATAGACGTGTCGAAAACACTAAAGTTTACGGAAAGTGGACTAATTTCCATTTGAGAAAGACAAACCTTTGGGAAACACGCAATTTTAAAACACTGCATAAATTTTCTAGTCCAATAATGACCAATTTCCAATTATGCAAATTTGGACAAAATTGACGAAAAAGGGACATCTAGAAAACACTGGTGTAGCCATATAAGGCGAACCTCTAGATAAAATCTGCACATGACGAATTCTTGGTATATAGCATTATAGTACGTTCTGGTGCCTAGAAAACCAATATTTTCTCATATTTTGTTGCTATAGTCTATTTCAAAATTGTGTTTTCTACGAAAAGTGCCGCAAAGCATATTTGGACTTCCAAATATGGCAAGGCATTACAAGAACTGGTCAACATTGTCATCATCATAGAAAGGTAAGTACCCCCTGAAGTTAATGGCTACACGAAATTGAATTTCTATCGCCATATAAAAGAAAAGTACCGTAATGTCTCTAAAAATTTGAAATATTTTTTCAGCTTTTCAGACGGGGGTTGGACTCTGGAAAATGGAGCTGTACGATAAAGGAGAAATGACAACGCTTTGATTTTTTAAAACATAAAGTCCTTAACGGTATATGTAACTAACAGCATATAAATTGCCACTTTCTGAAATTGTTATCGATACCGTATAGGTTATAATACACCATTAGACGGTATGGGCGCATCCATTTTATTTGGATAACATGCAATACAGATTTAAAATCATGGCTGCCTGTGATTGGTTGTAAATATACTTGAATTTTATTTTTTGTCTGAAACTACATTGACTTGGTAATGTTTTGGAACTAACATAATATTTTTATTCTTGTCCTGCCTTATAAGGGAATTTTTATTTCAGTCGCAATTTTTTGTTGGATTTTTTTGCGAGATTGACGGTTGTCACTAAAAACCGAAATTTACTGTAAGAAGAGCTGCGGCATGCCCCTGTTTTTTTCTGTCATAAAGTTTTGTCGGATGACGTACTTTCATAATAAAAAGGATTTGGAGCCAAAACTCTTTTGACAAATTCCGCGGAGCAGGATTCGTTACTATTGTCGCCTATGGGAAAACTAATGGTGTATTGTAACCTATAATCACCTACAGTTGTGTGCAATGGTAAAAATATTTTGATCTAACCTTTTTGCATATCATTATACCCAAACTCAACATTATGCTAGTCCCATGGCCATGGTGCCATGGGTCACAAAGTCACCTTTCAATTGAAGTCAAGCACTATCAGTTAATTAAATATCAAACACATGGACAAGGGGTATCATATAACTATTAATTTAAAAGGAAATATTGTTTTCAAAAATTTCTTTGCTGGATGTTTCCTTGGCTACAGGAATTCACCAAATATTTTCTGAGTAGCCTGCTATTTTGATAAGTGAACAAGAGGCTCTCAATAGTGCTCAACTGGACCATGGCTGACATGGAAAGTCTATGAAAAAGGGTCTCATTTTGTGAGTATCCCTATTTATTTATATGTTCCCTGTTCAAAGCCAATTTGGATGAGAAGATAAGAACACCATTTTTAAGGGGCTTCCAAAAGACACTTGTGATCTAAAAATCACTGGATTTACATGGCAGTTTCAAATCAATGTCAATTGATGCATACGTGCCTATAAATATAAACCATTTTTGGGCCATGTATTGGTGCATCCTAAATATCATCTTTACACATGTATTGCCAACTAGACTTGGTCAATGAGTGTGAATAAATAAAATAGCTCAAAATACAGCCCTACCACAATACAAATGTTCACAAGTTTTCACAGGAAACAAATTTCATCTCATACAAAGAAAATATGATTCAAAAGTGCCACCCATATTCAAACACATTAATGATAATCTTGTAGTCAGTTAATCATATAATCTCATGTTGTGTTTCCTTGAGAAATATTTTTGTGCATTCATTCATATAGAATACTTCATTCATACAACAGGTTGTAGATTTGTCCATTTCAGCATTACTTTTCACTTCTTTTTTGACATGTATAACTTTCAATATGAACTTAACATGGGACCAAAATTTAACAAGAGCTGTCGCCGAATGGCAGCCGAAGATACCCCCCGCTCATTGAACCCTGAATCGATATGGTAAGTGCAAAATTAATTTGGTGTGGACACAATACAGGTGCGGACACAGTACAAGTGTGGACACAATGATATAATCTTCAAGAAAAAACTTTTCACAAGGGTTCCAATGAAAACACTCTGTCTAACTCAGACAAATATAAAATTCACCCTTTTCAGCCTATTTGACATTTTACACATCTACATATAGTGTTCATCCTTTATCTAAAGTTTCATCAAAATCCTTCAAGTGGATTAAGAGGAGTTGTGCGTAAGAGGTAATCCATACATAGGGAATCAAGGAAAACTCAAAGTTAAATTATCTCCCCTTCCTGGTTTCTGACAATAATTATATTCCTTCATGCACATCTCCATATAGTGTTCTTACTTTGTGTAAAGTTTCATTAAATTCTTTCAAGTGGTTTAAGAGGAGTTGCGCTTAAGAGGTAACCCATACATAGGTAATCAACAAAAAGTCGAAGTTCAATTATCTCCCCTTTCTGGTTTTGAGCAATAATAATATTTCTTCATGCACATCTCCATATAGTGTCCTTCCTTTGTGTAAAGTTTCATCAAAATCCTTCAAGTTGTTTAAGAGGAGTTGCGCTTACGAGAAGTGTGGACAGACGGACAGACGGACGGACAGACAGACAGGGTGATTCCTATATACCCCCCCCCCCCAAACTTTGTTTGCGGGGGGTATAAATATTGTTTGTTTCCCCTTTCCCTACCCACCCTACAAAAAAAGGCCCTACCCATATCATTTTTTTGACTTTTCAGAAAAAAATTTTGTACTCAGATTTGGATGAAAGAACAGTAATTTCTAACAACATTTTGCGAAAATGATAAACAAAGGTAATCAACGATTACAAAGTTCGCCTTGTTATGGCACATTGTCCAGTAACCTAATTTTGTCTTGATGCTGACCTACCATCACAGATGCATGCATATGCAAGTTTAAATGTTCCTAATATGTATAGTCACCGAGATCTAAACTCTTTAGTAAATTTGGATGTAAGTCAATCAAGCGCAAAATATAGGTCAAAGTGACCTAATTTTGCCTGGATGTTGACCTACCATCAGAGATGCATGCATATGCAAGGCTACATGATCCTACCATGTATAGTGACTGAGAAATGAACTTGGATGTAAACTTGAATGCAAGTCAATCAAGCTGAAAATATAGGTCAAAGTGACATAATTTTGCCCAGATGCTGACCTAACATCAGAGATGCATGCATATGCAAGGTTACATGATCCTATCATGTATAGTGACTGAAAAATGAAGTCAAACATAAACTTGAATGTAAGTTGTTCAAGCGGAAAATATAGGTCAAAGTGACCTTATTTTGCCTGGATACTGACCTACCATTAGAGATGCATGCATATGCAAGGTTACATGATCTTGCCATGTTTAGTGAATGAACTCGGACATAAACTTGAATGTATGTCATGAATTCAAGCAAAAATCATAGGTCAAAGTGACCTAATTTTGCCTGGTTGCTGACCTACCATCAGAGATGCATGCTTATGCAAGGTTACATGATCCTGGCATGTATATTGACTGAGATCTGAACTAGGACATGAACTTGAATGTACGTCATTCAAGCAGAAAATATATGTCAAAGAGGCCTAATTTTCTCGGAGGCTGTTAGTCAACCTAAGATGCACCTGACTGTAAAGTTTGATTACCCTAACATCCATAGTTGCAGAGATATACACCTAAATGTGGATGCAGACGAGGACGTAGACACAGACGCCGGGGTTACTCCAATAGTCCCCCCTAAATTTCGTTGAGGGAACTAAAAAATAATTTTCTATCTACCTACCTACTCAAAATCATGAGGTAGGGTCGGGTCAGGGGAAACAAACATTTTTTTTAATAATGGTCTGGTTAATTTGCATGTCACAAATTAGCATTTTATCAAATTTTTCTCTGCTGAACTTACGAAGCTTTCTTCAATAATTCCTGTTTGTCTGTCAATTCATTCTTAATACTTTCCAGTTCTACTTTCAGTTCAATATTCTAAAAATAAAATCAAAATATTACATGGATATGTTCTTGGTAGGAGTAATCTTAATATTGCAATATTAAGCATTTAATTGATAATTTAAAACATCTTTAATTTAAACAAAACAAAATTTTTTATACACTTGAAGCTTTAAATACTACATGCTATGAATTTCATATTAAGTCTACAGAATATACAGAACATTGTCATGGCATTAATGCTGTAATTTAGACAATTTTCTTGTTCTGACTAGTCATGCTCATGGTACATCATGTTTTCTCTGTTCTTTCTATAGATTTGGTTATACATGTATTCATATTTCAGAGAAATACTTCAAGAGATGTATGTTTCATTGATTTACTTTGACCAATTAGATATAGCCATCTACTTTAAACTCCTTTACAAATTTTGTAGCTCATTATATACATGATGCTTGCTTTATTTGCTAATATGATATGGATGCCCAATCAACAAACACTTCCCTTTTTCAGCTCATAAATTTCCATACATGCAAAAGTATTTTTTGCTAAGCACAAAAAATTAGCTTCGATATAGGTATATATGGCATGTTAAGCCTTTGAGAAAATCTTTTATTCTAATCAATAAAATATTTTTCAAAATTTGGTGAAAATTTAGTTTTGCATAGCTACATCATTGTTAGAGAAAGGACTAATAAGTTGGACAAATTCAAACAGAAATTTCACAATCTACTGCTCCTCAAATAAGGTCTGTTCCAATAAAAGTCTAAAGATGAAAAGAAGGAAGGGGAAATCCCATTTTTCATGAGTTATTCATAATAAGGTTGAAACATATTAATGGGAGGTGGGGTCTTTATGTTGTGTTTCTCCTCTAAAGGTACAATTATTATAAAATTGAACGGTCTTTGACATCACACCTTTATTTGTCTACAATTTTAAGCCTGGTACATTTATCATACTATATTTTACTCAGCAATTATAACAAAACATTCCGATTTTTACCGTTTTGAACACATCACTGTCCCCAAATTTCTGTTGCATTCTCTCTTCCAGGAAGTAGATCCGTAACTTAAGACTAAAATTCTCTTTCTTTAGCTCTGTCAGTTGCTGTAAAAATAGATTAAATACAATTTGAATCTTAAACTGCATTTCTAACGTACAAAATAATGTACAAAATTTATCTGCAAACGCTCTTTTCATATTTCTTTATTCTCTGGTACATGCATTTAAATCTTCATATTTTGGCCACCAGCATGCAAAAATTGTGTAATTTGGGAATCTAAAACTTGAAAGTAATGAGCAAATATAAGGTACAACCCTGACATTTCTACAGACTTTCCTTCTCCTTTTTGTAAAACATAGGTAATCAACGATTATAAAGTTCCCCTCGTTATGGCACATGGACACAGTAATCCTATTTGGCCAGGGTGCTCATTTACCATACCTTATGCATGTATGCAAAGGCTAGAAGATCTTACCATGTACAGTGACCTGAATTCGGATATAAACGGTAAAGTGACCTAATTTTGCTTGGATGCTGACCTACCCGCAAAAATGCATGCACATGCAAGGTTAGATTATCCTACCATGTACAGTTACTTAGATCTGAACTCAGACATAAACTTGAATGTAAGTCGATTATGCAGAAAATATAGGTCAAAGTGACCTAATTTTACCTGGATGCTGACCTATTGCCAAAGATGCATGCACATGCAAGGTAAGATGATCCTTCAATGTACAGTTACTTAGATATGAACTTGGATGTTAACTTGAATGTAAGTCAATCATGCGGAAAATATAGGTCAAAGTGACCTAATTTTGCCTGGATGCTGACCTACCCCCAAAGATACATGCACATGCAAGGTTACATGATCGTACCATGTACAGTTACTTAGATCTGAACTCGGACGTAAACTTGAATGTAAGTCAATCATGGGGAAAATATAGGTCAAAGTGACCTAATTTTGCCTGGATGCTGACCTACTCCCAAAGATGCATGCACATGCAAGGTTAGATGATCCTACCATGTATAGTTACTTAGATCTGAACTCGGACGTAAACTTGAATTAAGTCAATCATGTGGAAAATATAGGTCAAAGTGACCTAATTTTGCCTGGATGCTGACTACCCCCAAAGATGCATGCACATGCAAGGTTGGATGATCCTACCATGTATAGTTACTTAGATCTGAACTTGGACGTAAACTTGAATGTAAGTCAATCATGGGGAAAATATAGGTCAAAGAAACCTAATTTTGCCTGGATGCTGACCTACCCCCAAAGATGCATGCACATGCAAGGTTAGATGATCCTACCATGTACAGTTGCTGAGATATCAACTCGGACCTAAATTAAATGAAAGCCAGCCAAGCGGAAAATATAGGTCAAAGATACCTAATTTTCCTGGAGGCTGTGAGTTAGCCAAAGATGCATCTGTACACAAAGTTTGATGACCCTACCCTTCATAGTTACCAAGATATATACCTAAATGCGGACGCGGATGAAGACGCGGACGCGGACGCCAGGGGTACTCCAATAGTCCCCCTCAACTTCGTTGAGGCGAACTAAAAATAGAAATGGTGGATTACATGATACCCCGCTACGTTTCAAAAAATTTCTAAGTTAAAAGGGCCATAACTCCACAACGATGTGTACCACTGAACCCAAAATTATAATTGGACTGTATTTTGTGGTAAACAATTTACATACCATGTTTGAAGACAGTATGTTATTTCATTCACAAGTTATGAGTACAAAACCCTAAAATTTGCAAAATTTCAAAGTTTCAAGGGGCATAACTCCAGAACCCCTTGGACCTCAGAACCCAAAATCAAACTTGACCTGAGTTTTGTGGTAAACAACTTACATACCAAGTTTGAAGACCTTGTGTTATTTCGTTTTCGCAAAATTTCAAAGTTTCAAGGGCAATAACTCCAGAACCCATTGGAAATCTGAACCCAAAATCGAACTTGACCTGAGTTTTGTGGTAAACAACTTACATACCAAGTTTGAAGACCCTGTGTTATTTCGTTCGAAAGTTATCAGTCAGAAACCCTAAAATTCGCAAAATTTCAAAGTTTCAAGGGGCACAACTCCAGAACCCCTTGGACCTCTGAACCCAAAATCGAACTTGTCCTGAGTTTTGTGGTAAACAACTTGCATACCAAGTTTGAAGACCTTATGTTATTTCATTCACAAGTTATCAGTCGGAAACCAGACAGACAGACAGACAGACGGACGGACGGACGGACGGACGGACGGACGGACCGACAGACAGACAGACAGACAGACAGACGGATGGACGGACACACAACTGAGGGTATCACATAATACCACGCCACTTCCTGTGACGGGGTATAAAAATATTTAATAGGATCTTCAGTTGAGATGAAAAATAGTAAGGCATTTTTTTATGCATGGAAACTGCACCTTACAGTGCATGATACACAATGTATAAGTCGCAAAATGCTCACACTGTTACACCCTTTTTTACTTGGAAACCTTCAATTTTAGCCTTAAAGATCATTTTAAGTACCTGAAGTATTGATCTCTTACAGAATATACAGAACTGCAATGAAATGATAGACCCAGAACTGAAAATATTCTGGAAATAATGCAAATTGACTAAATGACCAAATTGTAAGGAAATGGTAAACTATGTCGTCTTGTTATGTGACTATGACAAGTCACAATAAAAATGTAATTCAAAAACGTTTGCCGCCAAAAAAAAATAATGTCTTAGGATTATGACGTTCAATATTTTTGTTTGAAACATCACATATTTTTGTTGAGAATGCAACTTCCCGATATGATTTCTGTACCCGAAAGTTTTAATTTGTACAAGCCTTACAGACCCTATTGTAATGGTGCAAAATGACCTTGAAAGTAGTGAGCCTAACACCAAAATTGTAAGGGCAGGCAAGTTTGCTTCTACTTCTAGGTAGATAAATTTTACCTGGAAATTGTATTTTTACGAAGTTAAGATAAAACTCTCAAGACATGTGCTTTGGCATGAAACATTTTCAAATTGAAACTTTTATCATGGATTCTCACTGTCCTTTGATGAGACCTTCAGATTCTACTTCAATTTATTTTTTTACTAAAGATATTTTTACCTGATCATATTCCTTCATAGTTCTCCCTCTAACTGGAGACATCCTCCCACTGTTGGTCTTGGCAACCACTGAAACCATAATGCTACTTGATCATTTCATTTTTTTTCTCAATGTCTTAATGTTTAGTTCCCTTGTTAATGTGTCGAGTATTTCAGTGTATTCAAATACTTGTAAATTGTATACATAATGTACATGTATGTTTAGTGTATCAAAGGTCTATTTACTGATGTTGATGTATCGTTCAAAAATGCCTGTATAAGATATAAAATGCTTGCAAGATGTAATGTCTGTTTAGTATATGAAAACATATAGTGTTTACTAAAGGCATGTAGCATTAATGTTATACGGCAGGATATTTTTATGGTACCTACCATGATACAGTAATTGTATTTAACATATTTTTTTAACAAATTCTTAAATTAATCTATCATTTGTCTATTGTATTCAGGTCCAATTTCTTAGCTATCATTAATTATTTGAACAAGTTATACCTCTTTCTTGCTGCAGTCTCCTTATTCAGTATATAAGACGTCTTTAATAATGAGAGCTAAATGATTATATCTATGGTATACCATAGTACATACAAGGGTACTGGACTAAATTATACCATATATTATATCAGTATCTTATTGTTTACCATGCCCAGTTCTGGTGTTAAGTGCATCATAAACCTTTTTGCGGGCATTATATGCCTGTCTGGGTACATTGCTCCTTGCTCAATCCGATACACATGTATAGATGGTAAATGCATGTATTTTCAAATGAATTACGATACACTCACACATGTTAACAAGCTTGTATTTAGATACAGGTACAAAGCATTGTTCAACATCTTGCAATAGATGAAGCTCTAACTGGTTCTAAGTGCGATCTTGAACTTACTATAAGGTATGAGCAAAGCAGAGCTTTTTAATGAAGGCCTCATGGTGACTTCAAGATGCTTGTTTTTAGCATGTATAAAGACCTTGTTTAATGAGCATTTACTCCATATCCTGTTGTTGTTAATTCTTGACTAAATTCTCATTAAAGGAACAAAAATTCAAATATGCTAATCAATTTTTATCATTTTTTTTAAATAAAATATCCATATTATTTAATTTTGATATGCTTGAACAAACGCCGAAATTCAGTTTCAATAGCATTTTTAACAATGATTATCCACCAAGTACCGACTTACTTGGAACTGAGCCGTCTGGGTACTCCATGTGTGTTCCAAAGGTTACTTCATGTAAAACATTAGCATTTGTACTGAAATTATAAAGAAAACAAAGAATTAACAGTACTGCATAGAGTTTAGAAGTGAGTATTGGGTGAATTCACACATCAATGGTAAAAAGGACCTCCCTTCCCGACAATATATAATTTGACCTTTCAATTTACTCTGGCCCATTTGATCATACTTTAAAATGCATTTTCATTATCCCAATACTTGAAGCTATTGTCAACAACTTCTACCTGTGAAAGTGACATAGGTCTGCATACACAAGGTTGTATTTTTGTTGTACTTAAATCTCAACCAAATCTTATTGTAAGACAATACCTGGTAAATAATTAAAGCAATTCTATCTGGACAATAATAACAGTAATTATCCTAATATTCTACAAATTATTATTAATTCTTAATCAATATTGATAAACTGTCATATCCATAGAGTAGGAACTATTATTATTTATCCATAAAACTTGACAATTTACGTCATCCATGTCACGGAGATTCTTGTTTTGCTGCAAAATTATGCTGCTTGAAAACTGATATACATGTAATCATAGTAAAAGTAAGTCAATTGGACTTCTGTTCATTTCCTTGTAGTACTGAACTTGCAAAAAGATGGAATGAGGGAACGACAGATTAAGTATCCTCTGAAGCAGGAAATAACAAGATGTGTTTGTGAAACACTACATATGCCCCAGATTCTACAGTAAAATATATATGAAAATACCCAATTTTACTCCTTTTTGACCTCTGTGACCTTGACCTCTGACCTAATTTTTTTGCATATTGGTGTTCCTCTTGACAAGACCTATACACTTGCCAAGTTTTAAAAGTCTTTCTTACATAGTTCAAAAGTTGTTTATTACCATAAAACACCTAATTCAACCCCTTTATTCTGAAACAGATGAAGCCCTTTTGGGCCTCTTGTTTATTGAAATGGTTTTAATTGTTAAATGTATCTGTTTAAACATGCTATTAGAAACCTACAGAAAAATACTGCGTCAAGATCCAACAAAAAATTAAACAAGAGGCTCTCAAGAGCCTGTATCGCTCACGTGGACCATGGCCGACATAGATAAAAGGCATTTCCAATAGGAAAAACAAAACATAAAATTTAGCAGTCTGAGAATACTTTTTTTCTAAAATTACAGTATTCTTATTTGGTTTCCATGGCAACTGAAAGATCCACCATCCATTACAGCCCATAACAGAGCACCATTCAAAAAAAATTTGGGCAGGGGTTCCCCTTATAATCAAAGTAATACATATGGCTGAAATTAAAACATTCAGACCACATTTCAAATAAAAATTCAAAAATTTGGGCAGAGGTTTCCCTTAAAATCAATAGGGCCAATGTAAAAACTATGTTCCAGATG
>MJUU01019753.1:26944-38045 GCA_002080025.1 Modiolus philippinarum
ATTTCGTCAAACAGGAAGTGCACATCTGACAGGACTCAAAATATGAAGTTCCTTACAACTAATCATAGCGAGGCTGCCTACCAATTTTGAAATAAATCCCTCTCATAGAAGCTGAGAAAAATGCGACGAAAATTTTCGGACGAACGGACGGACAAGGTGAATCCAGTATACCCCACACTCTATCGAGTGGGGGTATAATTTTGTTGGGAACTTAATTTTGAGGTTCTAGCGAACCACCAAATCCACGAAAATTGGAACCCAACAATCAATAGCACTTACACAGTAATACAGCTGAACATTGTGGGAAAGTCTGACCATATTAACTAATAAATTTACATTTATTTATACATAAATTTGTAATGGTACAAATTTGTGGGCAAATAGGTCTTCAGTGGTGATAGATCAAGGTAGAACCACATCTGTATCAACATCCATGGCATGCACATTATTTGTCAAGCTAGCTACCCTTATTTGTCTTGTCCTTATCATTTCAGTTGATTGTTATACAGTGCACCCTTGTTATAACACCACATTTTGGACTTCTTGGTGATATGGGAGGGAGGTGATATATAGAGGAAATAAATTACAAAGAACCTATGTAACTTTCTGAAAAAAAAACCTTGAATATGGATGGTGATAAGTGAGTGGCCGCTGCTAGAGGGGCAGTGTAACGAGGGAGAACTGAACATAAGAAACATAATCATTCCTTAACTAATTACTCCATCATCTTTTTGCAGATTTATAAATAAACTTACACTTTATTTACGTCTGCTACAACATCATCATTTTCTAGTACATTGTATCTCCATGTATCTTTTGGTACTGGGTCAGATCCTCGCCATGGCTTGGGATTTTTAGAATTATCTTTCTGTTTCTTGTTCACTTTGTCTTGGTGTAATTTTAATCTTTCTAATTCCAAAAGAGCCTGGTGCTAATAATGAAAAAGAATAATAAATTCTTCAATGAATACTTTTATATTATTTCTTCTTATTAATAATTCAAAACTAATTATTGGTAGAATTGAAAATTAATTAAAAGCTTATTAGTTTCTCAGTCTAAAGCCGATTAATATTATAAGTTACTAGTAATTAAATTGTTTATATTATATTCCAAATGTGTTTTTTATGATACAATTAAACAGCATTTTTTAAATATAGCAAATAAGTTTTAAATTCCCCATAGTATTTCAGATAAAGTATTACAACATCAACATTTTCATAATTGCTAAATTTTCTGTCTTTCCTATGCTGTATGGACACAGGGATAGCTGCCTCAAGGTTGCTATTCAGATGCAATATTTACATGTATGTTATTGCTAATCATTTTAAAGATAACAAGATTGCTTTTGAAAATTGCAAAGACTTCAAATTTGATGGTTACAAATTAAGACTTACATGTAAAAATAACTAAATACCGAGGTTACTGTAAATTAATTTTCTGCATATGGCCACTTCAGAGTGACACGTCACATATTTTATTTGTGTAGTCCAAATATTTTGGTATTTACAGTTTGATAATATCACATTTTTGAACAATTAACTCAAGTGCTGTTAGAAAATTAACTTAAAGTAATTATGCCCAAGATCAAGGATCAGGGGCATATTGTTTTTGTCCTGTCTGTGTGTCTGGTCATCTGTGAGTCTGTGCATTAGAAACTTTAACTTTGGCTATAACTTTTGAAATATGTAAGATAGACTTTTCATACTTGGCAAGTGTATATAGGTCCAGTCAAGAGGAACATAAATATGCAAAAAAATTAGGTCAAAGTTCAAGGTCACAGAGGTCAAAAAGGGGTTAAATTGGGTTTTTTCATATATTTTACTGCAGAATCTGGGGGCTTAAGTAGTGTTTCACAAACACATCTTGTTGTTATTCTTGTATCTTAGTAACAACACTACTAAATAGAAATTGTAAAATTTACAACATTTATGCTTCAGATAATTTGAATTGAAAGCTGAAATCTGATTGGCTAATTAAACTGGAACATGTGAATAAGTCTATCTAAAGGCCCGTTTACATGATCAAAGTTTTTTGTCAAAAACTTTGACAAAGTTTTTTGATCGTGTAAACCTGCATCAAAAACTTTGTCAAAGAACTTTGACGAACTTTGACGGACTTTGATGGAATAGAACTCCATCCTATTTTTTAATTGACTTTGACGGACTTTGATGGAAACTGACCTATCAAAACGAACCACATGGCAGGTGCGCGAAATGGAAGCCTGGATAACTTTGCTATATTTATTGTCTAAATCACAGATTTTGAACGAGCTTCTCTCCATACAAATGTTTCGTTGAAATATAGATTTTTCATTAGACAAATTTGAAAAATCGGACCCAATAAGGATTAATGCTAGGTTTACACCACCGATCAGACTAACTCGATCAACTGGACCATGCTTAGATACGATAACGATCTCGGGAACATAGTGGACTGAGGGTTATGCTAGGTTTACACCGCCGATCAGACCAACTCGATCAACTCGACCATGCTGTTATATCCCGATCAACATCATAAAATGCATTGATCGAGCTAGCTAACTACGTCCACTCGACCTTTACCCGATTTAACACGACTAACGCTTGACCATTCTCGATCTCCCTACGATTCACGTACGACTTATGCTCGACTTTCATTCGACCAACCAGACTTTGTCAGACTGAGCCAGATTATAGCCTGATTTGTTTTTGATTAACTAGACCTGGTCGGGAGAAGATCATAAAATGGTCGAGTGTGCTCGAGTTTGTCCTGTTAGTACACTTGTATTTATGGGGGGATGTGAAAATTCAGGGAACAGTTCAGCATGATGGTAGAGCAGCAAAATTTGTGGCCCGCATGTAGCGGATGATTCAAAGAAAAAATGATACCTGTGATAGATCTAGAGTAACGGAGATAGCGGGTCTGACACAGAAGGCAGGTAGTTTGGTTTATACAATAGCAAATGCTTCAAAGTCATCATTACAGAGGAATGAATATTCGCTATAACATACTAGCAAGCCATCCTCAACATTCGTCAGAATGCGACTGTGCGTTTTTCCTGTCATTACATGTAGGACTTATCTCATACATAAAACAGAAGACATATCATGATATCGGTGGTTACTAGAAAACCTGCTTTCTGTAGAAAAATCCTGTTTTAAGAGAGTGAAAATGGCGAGCAGCTGCCCGTTGTGTACGACATTTTCTCGGTCTAATCTAAAAAAAATTATCTTCTTGTACATGTTACAAATGTCACATTTTTCTGATGTAATTTCGCTTGAATCACATCTTGTGATAAGAGTACAAACCTGCTCGGAAGAAACAATATTTTATTCTTGAATTCATGTATTTAGTGAACCTGTTTCTGGAGTGTGTATACTGGGTACATCTTGGTTTCAATTTCAAATTCTGTCAGCATAGCTATAGTCGATTGAATTTAAGCCCTCTGCATGTCATCCTTTAATAATACTAGTAGCCTGCACAATCTAATATTCTTTTCTACAATCCTGATACAGCGAGATTGAGCTTTTGTCATTATTTTGTGTTCGTTGTCCATGAACTTTGCATTCAAATATATTCTACCCAGAAACCGCAGTCATGAAATACCTTGATTGGTTTAATGTGAAAAAAACCGTCATGTCTGCTTCTAATCATATATAATCGCCAACTGGGAATATATATTGGATCTTATGGGAAAACTCATTCAAACATTACCTCTGAAACCCCTAAGCAAATAAGACCAAGCTTGTTACGATTGCCAAATGATGGTCCCTTTTCAAAATAGCGTCTGCCATATCATCAGCTAATATTCCCTAATACAAGATCACCGCCAAAGGGGAAAAGGTTAGACATTGTACAAGAAGGATTTTCACTGTACCAATTGCAGCCAAAAATTGGTCTAAATAGTCCTTGGATGTTCCAATTTAAAATTAGTATCTATCTTGTCTGCAGGCAATCTAACGGGAAACATAATTTAATATTTGACCTTACTAAGCCATTCAAAGATCTTCTACTCTGAAAATACTTTGCAAATTGGCCAAAATTAAAGGCAATAGTCCTTGGCTGGTCCCTACTTGAGATAGGATCCGGCAGATTCTCATCATATCAAAGATGATCAACAACCAAACTTGATCACAATAGTCATTGGAGTCCATTGGATGGCTCCTTTAAAAACTAAAGTAAGGCCCTATCGAGACACTGAGGCTGTTGAAAGCCTCATGTTGTGATATTGTGAAAAGATTACATGCTGTCGTGTTAAATCGAGTAAAGGTCTTGAGTTGTCAAGTAAAAGTCGGATACAGGTCGGGAAAAATCTGGTTATGGTCGGGAAGATCATGTATAGGAAAAAAGAAAGAATCGTGTTAGTCGAGTAATGATCGACTACTAATCGAGTTGGTCCGGAAGCGACTCGGCATAAATCGAGAAGCGAATTAGTTAAACTGAGTCGAGTAGAAATCGGTATGATCGGCTAAAATTTTGAAACTTGATCAAGACTGATCCCTTTTCGACCTCTTCACGACTACCTCGATCACACCCCGATTGATTCCCGACCTGTTCTTCACGATATTTTTTAACAACAACTCTCCAATCATGAAACTGTCCACCATATTTGTTGTGCCGACTGTTCTTTTTTCAATTTACTGACCATGGGCACAGACTAGGAAAACCAAGACGCAGTCGAATTTAAATGAAAAACCTGTGGCAAAAAGTGAGAGACTTTAAACCAACTTTATCTAGAAATAAAAAGGAAAGACGAGCACAGCATGATACCTACCACTCTTTTCACGTTTGGACAAGTGCTGAAAGGAGAAAGGCACCCATTTATCAGCCCTTCAATTAATCCGTACGGAAGCATGGAGCGGACATGTGACTTTTTTTTCCATCTCGTGGCCACGACATACTAAGTTGAGGCAACGAGATAGCTATGTCGTGGCCACGAGATGCTATCTCGTTCCCACGACATACTAAGTCGTGGCCACGAGATACTAACTCATTCCCACGACATACTAAGTCGTTGCCACGAGATAGCTATCTCAGTCCTACGAGATACTATCTCGTTCCCACAAATTACAAAGTCGTGAGAACGAGATAGTATCTCTTGGGAACGAGATAGCTATCTCGTGGCAACGACTTAGTATGTCGTGGGAACGAGTTAGTATCTCGTTGCCACGACTTAGTATGTCGTGGGAACCAGATAGTATCTCATGGTCACGACATAGCTATCTCGTTGCCTCAACTTAGTATGTCGTGGCCACGAGATAGAAAAAAAATTCACATGTCCGCTCCATGCTTCAGTACGGAATAATTGAAGGGCTGATAAGTGGGTGCCTTTCTCCTTTCAACACTTGTCCAAACGTTAAAAGAGTGGTAAGTATCATGCTGTGCTCGTCTTTCCTTTTTATTTCTAGATAAAGCTGGTTTAAAGTCTCTCACTTTTTGCCATAGGTTTTTATTTAAATTCGACTATGTCTTGGTTTTCCTAGTCTACGTGGACGCCATGCATTACCACAAACCCTGTTTTTTTATTCACCCCCAACCTCATGCTGCATAAAAATTCAAGGTATTCGTCATAATCATCCATGTTTGTTTTTCCTGTGTATTTGTAGGTTTTTGTCAAACAAAACTTTGATCGTGTAAACAGGTACTTTGACAAAGTTTTTGATAGAAAACTTTGATCGTGTAAACGGGCCTTAACATATGTGGCTGAAGTCAACATGCATATTTGTATTACATCATTTCATGCTTCTGTGTTCCTATCTCAAAATGTACACTAGATATAGAAAGCTCTATATATAATAACATAAACATTGAATAACCATGTCTATTTTTATATGCTATAGTTATCTCTGCATGCACTCAGCTTACAATACTAGCACATGTGTTAGCTGATCGTGTCAAGGCCTCATCATGCAATCTATATATAAGAGCTGACCTTTGACATCTGACTAAAGTCAAACTTACACATAAATGATCATTAGTACTGTGGAATTACTTTTATTCGTGGACACCAATTTTCATAGTTTTCATAAATAGCACTATTTCGTGGGGACTTAAATTTGTGGTTTGAAGTTGTATGTATTACAACTCTAAGGAAAAATGTATTTCTTTGGGAACTTAATTTATTGGTTTAAGGGAACCACAAAATCCATGAAAATTGGAACCCCATGAACAATTGTACTTTCACAGTATTTAAAATTGATATGAATTTTATGATTTTTTGAAAGATTGTTTAACTTATAATAGAATTAGATATACAAATGTACAATTTTGAACAACCTTTCATCTAGTTTTAATTTTGAGGGACCATATGAGTGAAGAATAATTATCAGATTATGGAGATGTTCTACATTGCAAAACTTGTATATGATCCATTTGTTATCATTTTTGACAATAAATTATGTTTACATATTTCTTAATGTTTTATATTTTGAAAACTCAGTAATTATATTGTATATTGAGGTCTTTTGGTGTATTTCATTTGAGCTATGCATTAATGGTTGGCAGTCTATTGTGAATTTCAACCTTTGTTAGAATTTCACTGCCCATTTAGGCCATAATAAAATAGTTCATTGATTCTCATCCATTTTTATTCTCAAAATTTGGGGTGGGCGGACAAATTTTATTTAAGAATTGAATGCATTATTTTGAAGTTTTATTTGGGTATGAAAGTGTTTGACCAAAGCACATTCTTAATGAAGCCCAATAGTGCTTCATGTTGAAAATGTGTGCCCGGTCAACACTTTCATAATCCCTATGACACTTGAAAATAATGCATTCATTTCTTACAATTAAATTTCAACCGAAATATATAAAAATATTATTTACAAGAAAGTACATCATGTACATTGGGATTATATTTTTACAAATTAATCAGCCATGTGAACATGTGGTCAAATGTGTTTCATGGGAATTGCAACTTCACATATTGATGTGCCACGTGATCCGAGCTCAACTATCAAATTGACGGACTTCAAACAAATATGCATGAAATATAATTATTTTATACTTTTATCCAATTTTGTAAAAATGCTGTAATTTTAAAAGATATTTACCCAACTTAACCAAAAATCAAAATAAATTTTTTTTTTGAGACGGGTGAAAAAAAACCGTGGCGGGCGAGGATGAGAATTTAGGATATTTTTTATTATGGCCTTACGTACAATAAATAAACCAGCAAACCAAAAATGATAAACAAAGTGAATATTTCACTGCCCCGTTTTACTCAAAATCCCGAAAAAAACCCTTAAATACCATGAAAAGATAACCAAAGTTATCAAATGACACTTCAAGTTAGTTTACCAGCTTTATCCGTTAAATATTATGTCAAAGAACTTTTAGATCTTCTTCCCCTGTAACCCACTTGATTGCATATATACAGATTAGACACAAATTGTCATCTAAGTCATCGTCTAGTTCATCATGTTTCAATTTCATTAAAATCAAAATCTTTATAACAGAAAAACTTAAAACTAGGGTCTCTCAATGTTTGCCTGAATTCTGCATTAAATTTGATATTTTCTAGAAAAAGGGGATCCCAACCCTAGAAACTCCCCCCTGGGATCTGCCATTAAATTTCAACAATATTTCAGGTTTTACATGTATTTAGAAACAAAAGAAATTCCATAACAAGAGTTGTCAGAAGACAACATAGCTCCCCGGGGATTCCAGTAACCTCAATGCACAATAAATTTGAAAGTAATAGAAAGCTTTCTTCACAAGAAAGTCACATATCAAATATAAACACCCTATCATTAAACAACTTAATTCTAGAAGCAAAGTTAAAGTTTTTAAAAACTTGCCCTCAGGCCAAGGTCAAGATGTCTACAAATATGGTACCAGAAGAGAGCTCTCATCATAAGGAAGTAACATACCAAATATAAACACCCTACCACTAAAAGCCTACCTTCTAGAGGCAAGGTTTAAGTTTTTTGAAAATTGTCCTCAGGGCAAGGTCAAGGTCAAAATGTCTACAAGTGTGGTATCAGATGAGACCTCTCATCATAAGGAAGTTACATACCAAATATGAACACCCTACCACTAAAAGCCTACCTTCTAGAGGCAAGGTTAAAGTTTTTTTAAACCCTAAGGGCAAGGGCAAGGTCAAAATGTCTACAAGTATAGTACCAGAAGAAAGCTCTCATCACAAGGAAGTCGCATACCAAATATCAACATCCTAGCTATTCAGGTCTCAATTCCACAAGCCAGGTTAAAGTTTGCTGACGCTGACGCCGGGGGTATGACAATAGCTCTCCGGACATTCGTCCCGGCAAGCTAAAACAGGAAGACAAAAAATCTAAGTAATTGTTAAATATAGTAGAAGTTTGACTCCAGCAATATCAAGCTCCCTGTAACATTAAATTTCTAGCATAATATATACATCACTGAACTATACTCCTATATAAACTGTAACACCACACCTACATAGTCTATACTAACCTCCTCATGTTCAAACTTCAAATAAAATAAAATATAATGCATTGTCTATCACAAAAATAAATCTGCAGCTATACCATCATAACAGGCTTATTTTTGCGGGTCAAAAATTTCGCGGATTTGAGTGGAAAATGTATGCCAAAAATGTTAGCGTTTTAAATTTTTTCGGAATATCAAAGATCCTATATATATCCTAAGGATACATAAAATACTCATGGAATTTATTTTCGCGATATAAGTCCATCCGCGATAATATGCAAAAATTAAAACCCTGTGAAAATTACCCGCTATACGGTATCAACCAACAAAGTTTCGCAAGCTATTTATTTCTGCGATATTTGATAGCAAGAAAATATCATGAAAATTAATTTGTGCAATTTTTTTCATCATTATATAAATGCATTAACAGAAATAGGAAACCAAGAAAATTAGTTGTCATGAACTTCTCTAGAAAGGATAAAAGGCGAAATAAAGAATCTGTGAAAATAAGTTGGTTTATAGCATTGAAAATATATGGTATTTCAAACAAGAGAATCAAAGGGCTAACTGTATAGCTTAATGCCAAACATAGTAAGATACTGTGAGCCTTTGACATAGACTTTGTTGTGTCCACCCCCTTCCCTTCCAATACTAATGAGCAGTAAATGTGAAAAAAATAAATGCTTAGCTCTTACATACAGCACATGCATGTACATGTATTTCTTATAAAATTAAGCTGTTGCAGAGAATATGAATCTAAAAAATACATTTCATGTTTTTATTTTCTAAACATGAGCTTGCATGCTTAAAAAATTGCCAAACTGGCATTCATTTTTTAATATCAGCTCTACTCTTATGCCAAAAATGCCAAATTGAAGTTCTATCTCCATATCAGCTCTAATTACATGCCAAAATAATGTATTTCATTACTTCGTCTTTAAACATAACTTTCTTTTTTCTCCTATTGAATGGACTTAGAATCAAATCTTTGTACTCAAAGACCATTTTCTGAAAATGACAACATTGTTTTTTTTCTATATTTACAAAATATTTCCTGATAATACAAATAGGAACAAATGAAACTTAATGTAAAACTAAATGAAAATAATTGTTAGACGCAGCAACAAAATATATAAGATTGCTACGTGCTTAGTCATATGTCCCTCTGTGCAACAAGGAACATAAAACATCACCTTGCAAAATGTACAAATAATTGACTTTTGTGTGCAGCATGGTCCATACCTGGGAAAATTAAGTGTAACAAAAGGAAATTGTAAATATTTGAAATTCTATAAGGGCAATTTAAGGTGGGTCTAATAATTCTACCAAATTTATCAAAATAGTGGCTAGATATGATCTACTTAATACTGTAACTAACAATCCTGCAGTTTCTGAGGAGTTGCGTCCACACGATCTGCCACGGTATAAAAATGTTGAAATATTCAAAATCCATTTATTCAAATTAAAATTTTTACGAATCAAAATATGATCTACTACATAAATTTTATGGTGAATATCAATCCTGAAAAATTTCAATGAAAAATGAACTAGTAGTGGTTTCTAAGGAGTTGCTTCCATATTGTAACTCATCTTAAAAGTTTTGATGAAAACTAAGAAATTACTTTTAGATTGCTCAATGTGACAAAACAAAAATTATAACAAATCCTATACCAATGTGTATAAAAAAAGTAATGGTGGATTACATGATACCCCGCCACGTTTCACAAAATTTCGAAGTATCAAGGGGCATAACTCAAGAACCCCTTGGACCTCTGAACCCATATTCGAACTCGACCTGAGTTTTGTGGTGAACAAGCCACATACCAAGTTTGAAGACTGTATGTTATTCCGTTCAAAAGTTATCAGTCCGAAACCTTCGGGGGACGGACAGACAGACGGACGGAGGGACACACGACTGAGGGTATCACATAATACCACGCCACTACATGTGGCGGGGTATAAAAAGTATAGATCATCATAAAGTTTTTCTCTAGTATCGAATTCAAAAAGTTTGCTCATTTCAGCCATTTTCCAACATATTTACATAGAATGCACATGGGAAATATGGAAAGGCAGTATAAATGAACCTTATATCTATGCCATTTATATACATTTTTGTAAATAAAAAGTTTATGACATGATCTGTTCATTTCAACAAATATGTATATGTCACCATGCTTTTAACGGAAATATTAAACAAAATGTCCAGATTTAACATTATTTATGGGAAAAGGAAGCTAATTCACAGCAAATTGGGCAAAAAAAGAGGTTTCACATCTGTCAGTCAATTATGACATAACAAAGGACAAGCTGTCAAATCACTGTTCCAGTCCAAAAATGAAACTTAACCGATATCAGACTCTTTAATTTTAATGCACAATTGAATTGCGCAGCACAACAGTGTCTATCTACTTTATGTTGGTGCAGATTAATATAAATTCTCTGCATATAGTATTACAGTACATACCTTTGGTCTTAAAACCTGTAAACTTTTAATATTTTCTATATAATTTCTTTTCCAGACACCCATTTCATAAGGACTAGGTGTGAACGGAAGATACCATCCTAATCTCAGGCATTTTGGCATCCAGAGTTGGTCAGATTCTGATAAAAATTTCCAATGTGAACAAACCTGTAAAAAGAATGCAAACAAGTTTGGATACATGACAGTTAAGAAGTGAATGCAGTTAAAAAAACAATCATTAATTAA
>MJUU01019753.1:48752-61670 GCA_002080025.1 Modiolus philippinarum
ATTCAGACTACTATTCCCAGCATTACTAAATAAAATAATCTCCCAAGCGGTGCAATATCTAGAGCATTCGCCATATTTTAATGATTTTCGAATTTGAACAACAGTGTTTTAAAAAAACGAAGTTCATCATAAAAATGCATGCAAGAAGTGGATTTCGCATGAGAATCCCTTATTTTACATTTGAAAATGTAATTTTCCATGCATTTTAATCCATTGTCTCTTTATTTTTTTTATTTCGGTGTACAATTTCCCTTATGTAGTATAAAAATAAGCAAAGATGTGAAAACATTTCGAGACGACCCACCAGGTAAAATGAGTCGGGGATTGATTTAAATTATAATGACAAAAGAATTAATCACAACAAAAGGTACTCTTCTCACGGGAGCGTGTCAAAAAAGACGATGTTTAGATGTCTATTTTTGGATATTTGGATTAATTGAGTAAAAATGCTAAAAGACTTGCAGGTATCAGAAATCTAGCGACGGAAAAAATATCCACCAAGCTTTTAATTTTAGTAGTTATGGTGAAAAGCATTATATACTGTTGGAGGATGAGACAGCGGTATGCTTTTATCCATATCGTTTTGTCTACGATTTTGTAAGTTCATTCTTACCAACTTTCGATTTGATATTCATGAATGGAAGTGTGATTTTCTGCTGTTTTTGAAGATTTGGTACTACAGTAAACTGTAAAGCACATAAATAAATTTTTGGGAGTATAATTCTAAACCAGAGAACAAACTATATGACCATGTTTCGTGAAAAACCATTTGCTACGGGTTTTTGGACACATACGATAGGACCTCGCGCTGCATGTTATGAAAAAGAAACAGCGCGAGGTTCTATATTGTAGGACTAGGCATACAGATACAGTCTATTACAGATCGTGTTGATAAAATAACCTGTTTGGAAGATTTTTCAAAACCATAGGAACTTGTTTCATAAAAAAAATGTCAGTACCTCTCTCTCTTCTAGGGAGGACTGTCATGCCTGTTTGTGCAAAAACGTTTTAAAGCCTACTTTACACGTATATATACAAACTACACAGTAGCTTTCTTTAAAAATGACACTTCGAGACCGCAGAGTTCGTATATAATGCAGAAATAGTGGTTTACATATGAAAATGTTTGTACACAGTTGTTAAGTACTTATTGTAGCAGACAGCCAAACTTACCGGAAGTTCGTTCCCGCCTCTAAACCCACAATTCATCACATTTCCGGTATAAGTGGGGAGTTCACCACTAAAATAATTTTGAAAGGAAATTAATTACCACAGCATTTAATATTGATGACTGTGTAGCATATGCACAACCAAAACTTCCTTTTTAAAACAGTAAATTTTTATTTGATTTGAATTTTAAGTCATACATTGATGTCTACTGAAGTGTCGGAACTGTTAATCTGCATCAGTCACTTCTGCAACATTGTCATTGAGTTAATGGTTGCGTTTATTTCGATGTAGTACATATTTCTGTTTGATTCCATTGAATTCTAATGGGTTTCAGATACAAATTGTAAGCAAAGAACCAAAAGCAATATAATGAAAACATACTTTTGAGTAAACCAGTCCTTTTTGAATAGAGCATGTAGAGGGACCACCTAAATAGAAGACTGAAGAACTCGTTGAAAAATAATTTGAACATAGATAAGCAAAATATTATTAATATGAAAAAAGGTGTGACCTATGAGGGGGCGTAGCAGTAATATACAACAACGACGAACCAAGTCATTACCAGTAAAAGAAGGCTTTGTATATTTCACCAGCAAAAAGGGAAAAAAATTATCCTTGTCAAAAATCAGTGAATTGGAACCAAGCTGAAAAGACGAAATTCATCTGTAAACTCGCACAAAAATATTAGATCAATATATATTTGCAATTTTTAGGAAAAAGAGGTTCTGGCGGAAAGCTTATGTTTTTTGTTTTTGTTTTTTAATTTCGAAGTTCGAACCCATAATTTTTCATTTACATAAATGATATGCCTAATTGCATAAAATCAAGCACATACTTATTTGACTTTTTGCTCACGATACCAGGGTGGAAAAGGAGGGAGTCCAACTTTTTTTTTGGGATGCATGGATTGGACGGGAATTTAACACTGAATGTAGCTGGGTCATTTACCAATGCACCAAAAAAATTGATAAGGGTAAGGATGTTTTGCTTTCCTGAATGAGGGAATATCTTGAAATTTTGTCCGAGCTTTTTGTCCTCTGAAAAAATCCAAATTGATATAAAATTAAAATGTGAAAAACGTTATTTTCAGAAGATATGACAAAATGAGGGTAACTTTTTAATGCAAATTTATGAATATCAATATGCATACGCAGTTATATTCTAGCGTTCTACGGATAATATTATCTCTTTCACCGTATTCTACTCTAATTTTACCTACACAAATAAAGTTTCTGGCGCAAATTTCATGAAATAAATTTTGTGAAGTAAGTGAGAACCGAACCGTCAGTCTAAAAAGAACAATCCAAGGACAATGGCAACGTCGGAAAAACAAAAAAACGAAGACATAACATGGGCATGACACAGAAAAGAAAATGAAGACACGCACATATACAAAAATGAACAACACGGACCCAATAAAAACCATGGGTGAGATCAGGTGCACCGGTAGAGTAAGCATCTCCTGAAATCTGTGTAAATGTTGAAAAATTGGGACAGTTTCATAAGGTCCTCATCAAAAACATGCATTTGTCAACATTCTTGGGAACCTTTATTTTATTTCTGTTGATGTAAGTAGGAATATCAATCAATTAACAGTTGATTATTCTTACTACATGACAAGTTGTTTACATCTCGAGATTACTTCACAATTTCAATTTCAAATCACAGAATATCTACATCTTGCAATATTTTGACAAAGGCAATATACTATGCAGTTCCCTTCTGGGAACCTTGAATTTTTAAGATATTTTATTCATTTGAGTATCTGGTGAAAGAGGGAAATGTAATCTGTATATTTCATTCATGTAAACTGACATTTTCTATAAAATGTCTGGGTCCCTCATGAAAACTATTTCATTTCTATTCAGCGTTTTTGACATTTTGACGGCATATTGTCTAAAAAAGGCGACATATGAAAATGAGCAAAACGTTCAGATTTTTCCATATAATCTATGTTTGTTATTTCCCGCAATAACGTGCGCAATTTGATTAAAAATATTGAATTATCACAGAACAAAAGTACACCAGATCGCGCAAAATATTGCACCGTTTGATGATGCTGCAATTACTAATGTTGCCATGGAAAAGAGATCTCGTTACCCGAGATTGTCCCGGCTTTCCGAGGAAATCGGGTACTTTTGATAGAGAGAACAAAAAATCCTACTTTTTATTTTATCTTCAAAATTTCATAACTCTGTTTATTACAAATGTATCAAATACAATTTCATAATTCTCCTCTCATGTCAAAATTTCTCCATGGGCTCCATGAAGCTTTAACTTCCTTCCGGTGCACGCTACGCGTGCTTAATCCTACACATAGTTAACAGAAGTTGAAGGAAAAATAGAAACACGGTATACAGAAATTGATGATCAAATTTTGACATTTCTTTGTATTTATGGGGGGCTACGCCCCCTATTAACCATTTTCATAAATAAACATGCAAATAATATCCAGTTAGGTCTACACCCAAAGAGGAAATGTTTGAACCTGCTGTATCCCCGAGTATTGATAAATCGGTCACGTAAGAATTTTGGGAATTTTTTTCTTCCATGTTATGTTTTTTCTCTATATATCATGTAGTATAGAAAGTTGAAAACTTCAGAAGTTTATATGTTGTTGCCGTTTCAGAAAAGGTGTGCTAGTTCTTGACTTTTGACCAACATGCTCGGCATGCATATTAAGAAGGGCGGATTTATGTTGTATCATAAGATCGGTCACATGGCTTTTGCAGGTTTTCAAAAAATACAGGCCAAGCTAATTGAAATAATTTTGTTGGAATAAAAACTTTCGTTCTTTTGTTTCCTTTGCTGACTGTTTTCATTTTTGTCTCTCCCACGACGAAAGTTGCAGAAGCGAGACATAGCTATCTAAAATTCCGTCGGCGATGTCAACATTTATTTTAACCCTGTGGTTAAAGTTTTCTGAACATCAATATCTTCATCAAATCATTATGGAATCATTGTAAATTTGGACAGAAGCAAGAAAATGGTCTGAAAATTACCTCTAGCTGAAAAATTTCAAAATTGTTTTTTCAGTTTTTCCGTATTTTTTCCGTATTTGGACTTTTTTTGCGTTAGAATTTTTGTTTTAATCCTGTGGTTAAAGATTTTTTAGAAGTCAAATTAAGTTATTAAATCTTATTGGAATTTCACAAAAAGTGGTCAAAAGTTAAATGATGGTCAGAAAATAACCTCTAGCTGAAAAAATGGAAATTTTTTTTCTAGTTTTTCTGTATTTATACCCCCCGCAAACAAAGTTTGGGGGGTATATAGGAAACACCCTGTCTGTCTGTCCATCCGTCTGTCCACACTTCTCGTAAGCCCAACTCCTCTTTAACCACTTGAAGGATTTTGATGAAACTTTACACAAAGGAAGGACACTATATGGAGATGTGCATGAAGGAATATAATTATTGTCCAAAACCAGGAAGGGGAGATAATTGGACTTTGACTTTTCGTTGATTCCCTATTTATGGGTTACCTTGTAAGTGCAACTCCTCATAAATCACTTGAAGGATTTTGATGAAACTTTACACAAAGGAAGGACACTATATGGAGATGTGCATGAAGGAATATAATTATTGTCCAAAACCAGGAAGGGGAGATAATTGGACTTTGACTTTCTTTGATTCCCCGTTTATGGGTTACCTTGTAAGCACAACTCCTCTTAAACCACTTGAAGGAATTTAATAAAACTTTACACAGAGGAAGAACACTATATGGAGATGTGCATGAAGTAATATATTTATTGTCAGAAAATAACCTCTAGCTGAAAAAATCGAATTTTTTTTTCTAGTTTTTCTGTATTTATACCCCCTGCAAACAAAGTTTGGGGGTATATAGGAATCACCCTGTCTGTCTGTCCGTCTGTCCACACTTCTCGTAAGCGCAACTCCTCTTAAACCACTTGAAGGATTTTGATGAAACTTTACACAAAGGAAGGACACTATATGGAGATGTGCATGAAGGAATATAATTATTGTCCAAAACCAGGAAGGGGAGATAATTGGACTTTGACTTTTCGTTGATTCCCCATTTATGGGTTACCTTGTAAGCACAACTCCTCTTAAACCACTTGAAGGAATTTAATAAAACTTTACACAAAGGAAGAACACTATATGGAGATGTGCATGAAGTAATATATTTATTGTCAGAAACCAGGAAGGGGAGATAATTCGACTTTGAGCTTTTATTTATTCCCTATGTATGGGTTACCCGTATGCACAACTCCTCTTAATCCACTTGAAGGATTTTGATGAAACTTTAGACAAAGGAAGAACACTATATGTAGATGTGTAAAAATGTCAAATAGGCTGAAAAAAGGTGAATTTTATATTTGTCTGATTTAGACAGAGTGTTTTCATTGGAACCCTTGTGAAAAGTTCTTTCTTGAAGATTATATCATTGTGTCCATACTTGTATTGTGTCCACACTTGTACTGTGTCCACACCTGTAATATGTCCACACCAACTTAATTTTGCACTTACCATATCGATTCAGGGCTCAATGAGCGGGGGGTATATTTTTTTCAAAATTTGGACTTAGTTTTTTGCTATAAAATTTCAATGTTAGTTGTTAAGAAGTAGAATAGAGTATTTGATTCTTAATAGAATTACATTTACATTCACATTTCTGCATATAATGCGCATATGTGTAACAGGCTGTTGGAATTTTGATTCCAGTTCCAACTTTGGTAAATTTCCTGAAAATGTAAAAGACCAATAATTTTTGAAAATTTTGCATCCAATTTTAAATTTTAACAATGTTTTAGAATCAAACATAATTTTTAACACTAAGGAATTAAATAACATGGTTCCAACTTTGGTAAATTTCCTGAAACTCTTCAAGACAAGCTGTTTTTAGAAATTCTTCTTGGCAACAATGCTTTTTAAATAAATTTGAATCAAACAAACATTTTTAATAAAAAAATTGCAAAAGTTTTTGATTCCAATTTTGGTTTACATTCCTGGAACTCTCAAAGACCTGTTATTTTTTGGAATTGTACCTATCAACCATAACTTTTTCAGTTCCTTTCAGTCATAATGATCATTTTCAAAAGTCAAATTGCAAAAATCTTTGATTCTTATTTTGGTAAATTTCCTGAAACTCTCAAAGACCTGTTATTTTTTTGGAATTCTACTTAGCAACCTTAACTTTTTCAGTTGTTTTCAGTTATAATGATCATTTTAAAAAGTCAGATTGCTAAAATCTTTGATTCTTATTTTGTTAAATTTTCTGCAACTCTCAAAGACCCGTTATTTTTTGGAATTCTACCTAGCAACCATATCTTTTTCAATTCCTTACAGTAGGAATAATTATTTTTTTTAAAAGTGAAATTTCCAAAATTCTTGATTGCAGTTGTGGTAAATTTCGTGAAATTTAAAAAAAAAAGTTATATTTGGAATTCTCAAAGACTGAAATTCTACTTAGCAACATCATCTAAATATAGGCCAAATTATAATGACAATGTAGTGAGCGGGCAAGACATTAGGTTCCGTGGAACCTTTACGAATTTTTCAAAATATGTCCTGAAAACTGTAAAAATTGTTTAAAAAATTAATTTCCATTTTTGCCCATTGAAATGGTGTTTTAGAGCATTTTGGGTACATTTTCGCGGAAAAAAATTGTAATTTGCTGCAAGGTGCTTGGTAACTTCTTTGCCGTAAAATACAATCTGATTGGTCTTAAAAGGTCAACCGCACAATTGATGACGTAGAATGAAGTGTCAACATAAACAATGGCCGACGGTAAACTGTGTTCATGCTAATTTTTAGGCTTTGGAAGTTTTGTAAAATATGGGCATAGGTAAACATGCCAAATTTGGCTGATTTATCATTTTTATTGAATACATACATTTGCAAATTTCAACTTGGATTAAATGTTGCGTTAATAAGTAGTACTAAAGAGACAACATACCACGAGGACAAAAAAGCCGTCATCGCGGACTTCACATGCTAGATGTAAACAAACAAAATGGGTGACCGAAATAAAAATATGACCGATTTTAAGGTATGAAGGGATAGATAATAGACCATTTGCCAATTATACCAGAGTTCCCGAATTTGACCTGAAGTTTAACAAACTTATCCAAAAGGAAGCAACTCTAGACCAGACAACCATGAGAGGTTTCCAACATGTCCAACGTAAACAAACCAAAATGTAAAAATTATTTTTTCTTGACCTGTACGGTTTCCAAGCTTCATCTGTGTCAAACTTTATCAAAATAATATGACCTTTTATTTGTCTATTTGTTTTGTTTTATACCTTAATAGATTTCATATACCAGGGTGCTGATTTAAAAAGGGATTCTTTGGTTAATGTGACAACTTGTCTGGTGAAACATGATCTTGATTGAGTGAAATTTTAAAGAACGGAATCGGAATCTGTAATTGGCAAACATCTATTCCAGACATATTAGATATATATTTTTAGATGAGGCCAACTTTAAAAAAATTGTTTCCCCTTTTATGCCCCTACCCTTTGAGTGGTGGATAGGTAAAATTTTTTTTTATGACAAAGAACCAACTTAATAGATATAGGTGTATTTCTTTCTGAAAAAAGGACTATAATTTATGAATATATTGCTGACACGATATGCATGGCACATTTACATTGATTAACAACGTTGTTTTTACAGATTAAGGGCAAATGAAAGGATTATGATTTGACAAATATGAAGTGTTTCCCTAGAATATTTCCCCCCAAAATTACAATTTATTGATGCAAGAACTTTCACAGGTAGTCATGGTAGTTGAATAGCACGTCGAGAGAAAACTCAGTTTTAACTCACTCTTGCACATACTCCCAAGAAAACTTGGCATCGCTGCTTGTACTCCTAAGAAAACTTGGCATCGCTGCTTGTACTCCCAAGAAAACTTGGCATCGCTGCTTGTACTCCCAAGAAAACTTGGCATCGCTGCTTTTATTAGCATTTTTTCTTACTAGGTTTAATTTGGTCCAAAAGGTTAATATTTTTGGATAGGAGTAATTGCCAGTAATTGGCTTGGATATTTACTGTTCATCTTAATACACACATACTCTCTGGAAGGACAACAAACAGTGAGATATGGAGTAAATGCACATAAGGCAAGTCTCTATACATGGCAAAACCAAGCAGTGGAACAATGGCTTTATTATTATTCTTCGTCTTGAAGTCACCATGAGGCCTTCATCAATGAGCTTTGCTCTCTAGATTTCCTCATAGTTCATGGTAAGATCAAGTTTAGATAAGATGGATGCCAGAAAGGGGCCTGATGAAATACTGTCAGTTTAATAAAACACTGTCAGTCAGAGCTGGGGTTGGATAAATTTCCAAATGAATACCGAAGCAAGAACCAAAATAATAAATCCAGAATACATGGATTTATAAGGATTATATTCAGACAGATAACGTAAACTACGAAGACAAAATTAAACAAACAGAACATATATAAATGCCACAAAAAATAAAGCCATTACACTGTGAATCCCTAAAAAACAGTCACTTTGAGAATGAACTGAGTTTGGGGGATCTCCTTATAGAAAGACCAAAATCCCATGCTCAGTGTTTAGAAAAATCTGGTATAATAGCTGTATTTTAAAGATTTTTTTGTCACTTTGAACCTCTGGTTACCCTCAGTATTTTTGTTTTGGTAGAGTGTTTAGTCTAAACACAAAGTTGGAACATAATGTATGATCTTTGTATTTATCCTTGTGAAATGAAGTGTTGATAAAATTTCTGACTCCTGTGGTCTGTTCTGGATGAAACTATCGTCCATCATCATGTCGTTTACAGGTCTGCTCCTTTCTCTGACATATCTTGCCTTGAAAGTGTACTTAAGTCATGATGAAATTGATTTTTCAATTAACCAGACCGAATGACACATTTTGATATTTATTCACAATATGTCATGTATGTTCAACCAAAAACTGCAATATTCTTTACAGACCAGATCAATTTTTACCAGACATTTCCTTTGGTCCTGTGAATTTCCACATCACTGGTACTTTTACATAAGGGTCTATTGGTGAGTCTAAGAGCCTGAGTGATATATGATCAAATCTGGATATTCCCTGCATTGTATATTTTATATTGTTCATGCCATTAATATTTATGTTTTAATTTTACAGATTTAATGAGAGCCTCAGCATTGTAACAGTACAGATGGACTAAGACAAGATGGCAAGTGGTATGTACACACATCAATAAAATATCTGTTCTGTTCTGTTCTGTTCTACTGTCATAGATAATAAGTAGAAGATAACTCTGTTCTTGGACCATGTCTGGCATGTGACCTTGACATACTTGCCAACTGACCCGCCAGGGAAAATCACCTGCCACGGGTCACCATTTTCACCCACAAATGACCCGACACAACACAATTATCACATTTTCTAAAATTAACAGCAAACAGTGCTTTAAATTTTCCTGTAAGAGTTGAGAGAAAGTAAAAATCTAACTGAATAGAAAACAACAAATGGTCCAAAAACAGTAAACAACTGATTTATTTCACCAAAAACCTGAAACATCCACTGAAAATGCCCAAAACACATTGACAGAAAAGGTCTTGCTCACTTCATATATGGTAATAAATGGTACAGAACTATTGCAAAGAATCCTTGAACAGGTGCATGATGGCTTGGCACGATATGACATGCCACCACATACTTGAATGTTGGGTCATGACCTGCCACAGCAGAATTTGAGGTTGGCAAGAATGCCTTGACCAAATGATCTTTAATTTTGTTTATGTTAAGTTTTTGTAAATTAGTCAAGACATCTATAAGAATGATATTTATTACTTATCAAGCAAGTAGGGGTACACATGAATATAAGTAGATACGATATGCATCATATAGCTCTGAGACCAAATTTTAACAAATATTAAGCTTCATATGTGTGAAACCTATCAAGTTCTGAAAAGAAATAAATATGGACTGTCCTACTGAAAACATGGCCGTTAGTATATATCTTAATCATCTGATAAGTACATAGTAGTGTTTCCTGCAGCATTTGAAAAGGGCATGGTAATTTTCTAACTTTAGGGCACATTTATAGTGAATGCCCATTTTCGCAATGAAATAAACAACATTATATATTTCCTTAATAAACATGCAGCTGATGTCTTCAATATTAAATACACCTGCAGCATGTAAGAAAGATGTGTAAATGGACCCCTACTGATACATAATGACTGACTAACACTTACAGACATTTTAATGATGGTAACCTTTTCAGAGGTCAATTGTAAGATAGTACCATTGATGATGCTACGAGGTCTCAAATTCAGTATTGTATGATGTTCCCCTTTCATAAGCTTTCTCTTCAATGTGAGTGATAAAGCAGTGGGTTAGTAAAGTGCTAATTTGACTTGGAGCCAAACTTACCATATTTTCCTAATTTTATAAAAATTGTTTTGCAAAGTAACAAACAAATGATGCTTAAAAACTTTTTAAAAAATTATTTTTCCTTATAATTGAGTAATACAAATGTAAGTGTAAATAAATTTATAAAAAATAAAATCCCACAAGTTAAAGGCAAATTTTAAAAGGAAATAACTCAGTTCTCAAAAAATGTGATTTGCAAAAAAAAAAAAAATTTAAAAATCATTTTTTCATTGCAATTAACGATAGTTTTTAAGAAAATTTTAATAAAAGATCAAAAGAATAACGATTATGAGAAATTGACATAAAATTGTTATACAGGTAAGCAGTTTATCTCTGATTGACAAGGTGGTAATGTATAACTCAGGTAAACAAAAGTGCCGACGGTGTTTGTTTAGGATTGAACTAATCCTTTAATTAGTATGACAGGCTTAATTAAAGTATTATTTTGAACAAATAGAATAAACTGACAAAGGAAATAACATCATACTTCAATTTTTGACGATTTTCAAAAGAAAAAACAGTTCTAGTTAATTTACGGCAGATCGTCAAGGCACAGATATTGAAAAAGGGCAGGGCGCCAAAAATGAAAATAAAAAAGGGCAGGGCGTCAATAAAAAACTGCAGGGCATCACTGCATGCCAAAATCTGCTGCAGGAAACACTAACATAGTAACTGTAGACATAGAAATAATACAAATCAATCACTAGGAATACAATGTAGCAGCTTATTTTTGCATTTTTTTAGTCCATTTTAGTGGATGGACCAAAAGTGCGCAAAATAAATTCTGTGAAAATTTTTTATCCCCTGGCCCAATGGAGTTGGGGAGGGGATATAGCATCTCGTCATCTGTCCGTTCATCCCACATCAGGTTAAAGTTTGCGTTAAGGTTCATATCTGAGAAACTACATGTGACATATCAATCATGTTTGGTCAGAAGATGCGTCTTGGCGAGTGATGCTGCTTCAGATGATAATTGGATCACTCTGACCTACATTTTATGCTTCAGTGACTCTGGTTAAAGTTTGTGTTAAGGTTCATATCTGAGTAACCACATATTGCACATCAATCATCTGTGGTCAGTGGATGCGTCTTGGAGAGTGATGCTGCTTCAGATGATAATTGGGTCACTCTAACCTACAATTTATGCTTCAATGACTCCGGTTAAAGTTTGGGTTAAGGTTCATATCTGAGAAACTACATGTGGCACATCAATCATCTGTGGTTAGTGGATGTGTTTTGGAGAGTGATGCTGCTTCAGATCATAATTGGATCACTCTGACCTACATTTTATGCTTCAATGACTCAGGTTAAAGTTTGTGTTAATGTTCATGTATGATATACCCTATATGTCACATCAATCATCTGTGGTCATTGGATGCATCTTCGAGAGTCTTGCAGCTTCAGATGATAATTAAGTCACTTTGACCTACATTTTACACTTGACTCACTTTAGTTGAAGTTTCCATTAATGTTATATCTGAGATACTACATGTTACACATCAATGATCTTAATTTTCAGTGGATATACCTTTGACATTTATACATCTTTAGATTATATTAGGGTTATTATTTCTTGGCAGCGGGCGAGAGGATTAGCTATCATTTTCGACTGCTCCCACTTCTAGTTTATATTCTGACTAAGCAAGTATTGTATTTTTTTGTTAAATCTGTTAGAAAAACTTTCTTTTTATTAGAATTATTTTTTTTTCATCTTTTATTGAAATCTTTTTGTAATCTGGGATGCAGGACATAATTTATATATTTTGACTGAGTTGCCTCCCTTTTTAGACAGGGTAACTTCTCAAACACTCATAATTCACTTTTTATTGCCTAGGGAGAAAGATCGAGTAATCCAAGTTCCAGACATGTTATGTTTTACAAAGTATGGCAAAGTTCACATTAAACCATAACTACATGATATCTTTTTACTGTGCCAGGTGGTGATACCAGGAAGTTACCCGGAGAAGTTCACATTAAACCATAACTACATGATATCTTTTCACTGTGCCAGGTGGTGATACCAGGAAGTTACCTGGAGAAGTTCACATTAAACCATAACTACATGATATCTTTTTACTGTGTTCCAGGTGGTGATACCAGGAAGTTACCTGGAGAAGTTCACATTAGACCATAACTACATGATATCTTTTTACTATGTTCCAGGTGGTGATACCAGGAAGTTACCTGCAGAAGTTCCAATTAGACCACAACTGCATGATATCTTTTTACTGTGCCAGGTGGTGATACCAGGAAGTTACCTGGAGAAGTTCACATTAAACCATAACTACATGATATCTTTTTACTGTGTTCCAGGTGGTGATACCAGGAAGTTACCTGGAGAAGTTCACATTAGACCATAAATACATGATATCTTTTTACTGT